>JAOXNR010052693.1:0-15853 GCA_028571225.1 Parsonsia alboflavescens | reverse complement strand
GTTTTGACATGAACAGTATTGAAAACTTGATCAAAACGACGTCGTTTTGATCAGTAGCACACAAATTCTGTATGTTACGTAGCACACAGCAGTATATATATATATATATATATATATCTTAGTATACTGTTTAAGTTTAAATCAAATAAATTTTTTAAAAAATGTTTGATATAACAATATCATAAATTTATAATAATTCTAATTAATTTAGAAAACAAGTAGTATTATTCACGGAGGTGTATATGGATGCTAAAAGTACAAAACACATATAGATGAAGAAGAAACCAAAATTGAGGGTTTTAAACCTTGCCACTTTTGTTCCATTAATAATCCTCAAGCATACATAATTTATATGAACTATGAACATCAAAATCAAAGGGAGAAACGCTAGGACTAGGAGATCAGATTAATATTACTACTGAACATACATATATAACAAGAATTTCTGAGAGGTAATTTGTTGGATCTCCAGGAATCACAATCCAAAATTTGCCCACCAGCTAGCACACAAGAAAATGCAGCCCCACATGTAATATACATATAGCTAGCTAAACATATATTTATATAGATATATATATATATATATATATATGTAGAGAGAGAGAGAGAGAGAGAGAGAGAAAAGAGATATCATCATATTGATATCCATATTTGTGTGTACAGATCGATGATGACGAAGAACAATATAGTTTAGTTCCCGGTCGGCCAGTAGTAGTAGTAGTACAGCTGATCAATATAATATCATCCCCCGGCCCACTCCTCTACACGGCAGCGACAGTTTCTCCATTGGCGGAGACATCGGATCCTGTGGCTATGCTTCCAACTTCCTTCTTGGATGCCATTAATGAGCACTTCTCTTTTCTTTCATCTTGATTCATCTGCTGCTGTCTACATTCTAGACTGCAAAATGCACTATCACCTCTGCACCAACAAAAAAAAAAAGAAGAAAAAACCCATTTCATATATAGAAACTAATTAATACACAATTAACCTCTTATAATTTACAATTTCGAAAGAAAATGAAACTTTGCTTCCATTAATTCTATCATATATAATTAATTAATTAACTTGTCTTCTCAACAATAAAAGAAACCTATATATATATATATATATATATATATATATATATATTTTGCTTGGCTTTTAATCGACAGATTCAGATACCTCAAGAATTTATTTACCAGAGAAAAGAAAGTAATCAATAAAAATACTTGAATAAAAGTTTTTGGGAAAACCAAAAGCTCTAAAAGAGTAGAGAAGATGGACGGACATATGTGGTATGTATATGTATACGTACCTATACATGTAGATATCAAAACCAGGGATCAAACGGCGCTTGCAAAGGGAACAAGCTTTCAAGAAAGGGGCAGTTTCAACAAAGTCTGATGAGTTTCGACGTTGAGTTCGGGGTCTTGGAGAGACCGAAGCAGCAGCCATGAAACGTTGATCTAAGCCCTTAAATGGGTTGTTAGGATCCAACTGAGTTTTAGCTGCAGAAGCATCCTCGTGACTACTCTCTGTGAGATCGAACATGATCTCTGTCATGCTCGTAGTCCTCTTTATTGGTGGCCGTTGTCTCTTTCCCAGCAACATTTCTCTTTAATTTCCTTTCCTCCCCTCTATCTAATTCTCTCTTGTAAATCTATATAAGTATAACTCTCTTTCCTTTCCCTATTAGTCTATGGCTATGAAACCATGAGAGCTTTGGTGATGTGAGGAAAATGGAAGAAGAAGAGCCGCTGCTGCTGCAGAGGAAAAGAGACGAGAAGAAGAAGGTATAAGGGAGTGGGGGGCGTGTGTGTGGGAGCTGGGTTGGGAAGATAAACGGAGAGCCAGAAACAGAGGAGAGATTCTGAGCCGCTTGATTTCATCTCACCTGTTTGCATTATTTGTCATTATTATTTTACAGCAGGACTCCATGTCAGCATTTCTTTCCCGTTTCTATTTTCTTCTTTTTAGTTTTTACCATTGGTTAAAAAAAGAAGTGAGAGATAAGAGCTACTACAATGTTATATATATATATATTTAGAAGTAGTAAATTTCAGATTAACTTAAACCTAATCTCTTTGGATTATGCATTGCAGCGTACATTTCCATTTCAGTAAAAACGTATAATAATTTTAAATCATAGAAAACTATGTCGTCCACGTAATTAGAGTTTCAAATTATATTCCCTTAGTCCGGTCACTATTTCTATTTTTGGTTTAATGTTTTATTTTTAAAAATAAATAAGTTTTTCTACTACAAAGTCTCAATAATCCCACTGAGATCTGAATGGTTAAAGTTCTTAAACATGATATTTAATGGTTTAGTCAGTTCACATATAGGAACTACTACTAAATTTAGTTTTTTGAGTTCCATCCAAATTTTCTCATACAATGTAAATATTTTTCTCTAGCGAGGGATACATACATATACTTAATTTTTGTTATGCCTTTTTATTTCTAATTAAGGACATGCCTAAAAGTTCTTTTCAAGCTAAATCAGCTGAAAAAGTTTCAGCAGCACGCAAGTTGCTCACATGTAAACTTTTTTGGCACCTTTCATTTATCTTGGCCGTATTTCGAATTCGATACTTCCTTATATCAAATATTATTATTTATCATTAAATTAAAAAGAATTGATGGAGAGAGATGTTGATTATATTATAATTTGGAAATATCCAGAAAATTATTTGTGCTAGTGCTTCTGTGATTGAGTTAAGCATATATATATTGTCTGGTTGTACAGAGTTAGCGATTGAAAGGGACCTAACGTGAACTAATCTTATTGTTCACTTTATAAAATTATGAGAGAGAGAGAGAGAGAGAGAGAGAGAGAGAGAGAGAGTTAAGTTTATAAGTTAATGGGGGGAAGGGTGTCATAGCTTACGGGATGGGCTAAGATGATCTTTACTCTTTCACATTATTGGTTTCAACTCCCATGACAAATTATTAAGGCAACGTGTCACTGTCGCAATAACAATATATTATTGCCTATCTCCAATTCTTTATTATTTTCTTGAATATTCTTCCCTTCATCACATATACAAATTAATTATCCCACTTTTTTTTTCTTTTCCTATCATTCTCCTTTTAAAGAGAAAGTTGCGACATCGTGAGGTAGACAAATTAAAAAAACACAACGTCGCAGATGATTTTCTCTATTTTTCCTTCAGGTGCACAGGAAAAGCACACAGTTTGATACACGTAATAGAAATCCTATATATATATATATATATATATATATTTATTTATTGCAAGTCTCCGGATTGGTTGAGAGGCTTTGTTGTGTGTGTGTGTCCATGTATATATATATATATATATATATATATATAATAATGGCATAAAGTGTATGGTTAAATTTTTAATGGTTAACATCTGATTTTATTTTAAAAAAATAAAATCTTCAATTAAAAAATTATTTTTTGTAAATATATTTTATATATTATACCCTAAAAGGATAAATTAAACCGGTACTGGATCAAATTTATTATTTTTTTAAATTAAAAAAAATAGTTAACCGTTAACTTTGATTATTAAAGACTTAACAGTACACTCTGTATAGACACTCTATAACATTTTCATATTTAAATATATATATATATTTATTTATTTATTTATTTATATAAGTATATTGTTTCTAACTCGGAATATTTAGTGTCTCATTTATAAGATAAATTATTTTATTAATTAAGTTGTGCTTGGAACATTTTTAAGAAAATTATAGGAGGATGATATATTTTGAGAAATGTTGCATAATTGTGGAATTGAAGGGCCAAAAACTAAAAATAGAAATAAAATTTCTATCCATCAAGATTCATATTTCTATTTTGAAATGTTTGGAATTAAATAAATAGTTTTCTAAATTAATTTGAATTCTTATTAATAAATAATTTGATCAATAAAAATTATTTATGAACAATTTTTTTTTTTAAAAAAATAAAAAGGAGATATTCAATTAGGTACAGAATTATAAAAGAAGGTAAATGAATCTCCATAGACCAAAACATGCGTTTTCCAGTGCCTCTTTGGAAGATCTTTTGAAGAGTTTAGTAGAAATTTCGGAGTGGGTTTGATAACCCAAATCACACTCACCTCTATAAATCTAACTTAATAATTTTAACGAAAATTGTCTTTTTTAGTCCCCAACAAATTTTAGTAAATTTGGTCCAATTTTTTTATTTTTGACATTTTTGACCCCTAACAAATTTAAGATTTTCAAGGTTAATCCTTGTTGGGTAGAAAATGCCTAGATACATTAAAAACTAAGGGCATCATTGAAAATCACGATTTAAAATTTGATGTTTTATAATATATATTGACATGTTTAGTCTCTAAAAAATTTTAATATGGTAAGTTTGCTCAAAATTTTTATCCCCAACTTTTTTATTATGACATTCCAACTTCACCTTTCATAAATTAGAAAACTTTTAAATTAAGATTTATTTATAAAAATAATATATTAGAACTCACCAAAGTTGTCTAAGGGAAATGAACTACCAAAACATTAATTTAATATATAAAAAAAAAAGAGAAAAAGAAACAGAAATGTATAATCATGAGTCCACGTATAGGGAAAGAAAAAGGTGTAATTTAAGTTTAGAAAAACTTGATGAAAAAATTAGTTAAAGTTGGTTGAAAATCACAATTTGCTACCAAATTTTGGTGTAACTCCTATTTCGATCAAGATATTTGAGAGATATATTGGGAAAATAAAATCAATTCCTAAAAGGGAGAAATTTTATAAATTTCAAATTGATAAATAAAAGAAGAAAATTTTTATATTTTTTCCCCTAAAAATCTTTAAAATATCAAGTAAAAAATCAACAAAGTTGCTTTGTCAAAAACTAACTTGTTGCTTTGTCATATTTAACAAAGTTGAGTTTTGGAGAAATTACAGACTATTTTTCATTTAATTTTTCAAGAAATCAATTCTATAAAGCTCTCCTAATATATGTCAATTTTTAGGAATGTCAAAATCAGTAATCACTACTCATTTAAGTTAAACCATAAATAAATCTCATTCATTTCTATTTAAATCATTTATAAAATAATTTATAAATGATTTAAATATGAATATTCATGATTAATCATTTAACTTATTTCACTTTTCTTTTAAGTTACAAAGCTAATTTAATAATAAATAAAAAAACACTCCAACACTCTAAATTTTCATAATATTTTTTTTCCCTCAAGTTTTTTTTAAGACAAAATTTAATTTTCTAACTCCCCACCCTGTCACCCTATCCCCCCAAACCCATTCTTCCACCGTTCACTCTGTTATTTCTTTTTTTAAAAAAATTTTTATAATACATTTTATTTTTGTTTTTCCTATTCTAAAATATTCATATTTTCTGACCCTTTTTTTCCCCTTTTATAACTATAAGACAATAAGGTTAGCAGCTTTCCTTAAATATTCATCATTCCCATGAATTATCTAATAATGAAGCAGTCTCCAAATTAATGATTTTTATTTTTATGTTAGATATTTGAAATTAAATGAAATATTTTTTTAATAATTACAATACTAAAACTTAATTTTACTGATAAAAAAAAGATTAATTTATTAGCCACTATTAGAGACAAAATTTCAAATAATTGCACTGTTTTCTCATTTTCCAGCCCAAGTCCTATGCCCAGACTTTGGGAACCTATGTGCGATTGATTATTTATCTCATCACATTATTATTATTATTATCTTTTCTTAGATTAAATTACAACCCACTTCTAATTAATTTTTTTTAAAAAAAAAATAAATTAAACCATTAAGGAACATTAACCCCTCTCTTTCTTATTCTACCCCTAATATTGCTGCTAAACAAGTGGGAGGCAGGTTAAGTAATTTGCTTCATTTTATGTATTTATTTATAAAATATAAGATTTTATTAGGTGAAATTATTTGAAAATATTCTAATAGAATAGTACAAGAAATGTTAAGGTGGAATCTCACATGTTTTTACAAGGCACATTTGTTTACTTTGTGCAAATTCACACAAGAACTCATCATAAAGTGATTTCTGGTATCCATTATAATATTTCTTTAATTAAATTTTTAATTTCGACGAATTTTAAGAAAAGTACTAAAGAAGTCCTTATTCATATACAAAATTCAAATTTAATACAATATATTAAATATTTTTGCCCCTTTTTTAAATAAAATATCATGAATTCAAATCAGACTGAAGATAAGTAAATGGTATTTAATTTAATCTCAAAAGATTTTTAAAAAAATTAATAAAGTTGTTTGCATATTTTACATTTTTTTTATTCTCCATAAAATACAAATATATACACATGAGTTCAACAAAATGAGTTTTTCAAATGTTAATGAGAGAAATAAAAAAAACAAAAATATTAAAATTAAAAAAAGAAAGAAAAGAATTCTGTTAGTCTGGAGGATGGGTGATGCGGGCTTAGGTGAGTATGGGAGGCGAGGATGGATAAAAATATCAAAGTTAATTTAAAAAAAAAAAAAACCGAAAAGGGCAGTTTGGAAGACGAGTAGTGATGGACAGGGGTAGGGTGGATGGTGGGAGTTGGGGGCTGGGCAATGTGGGTAAAAATAAATGACAAAAATACTGTGGCTTGATTTAAGGATGTTAATCTAAATGTAACGTAAGTTAATATTCAAATTTAGAACTTAATGATTAATTATAATTACTCATTTATATAGACTAATTTTAATGATTATAAATGATTAATCATTTGGGTTAATTTTAATTACATGAATAAATCATATCAATTGTATAATAATAAATTATTGATTACTTATTAAATTGGCAATCATTTTGACACTCCAAAAAATTTTCAACTTATTTGAAGCTGATTTGATTGTTTAAAAATTTATTTCAACTAGATTGGTCCAGACAATAGTTAGGTCGAAATTCTTTGAGATTTCCAATAATAAGATTTTTCATCAAGTTTTTGTTGCCCCTGCACAAAGAGCGCTTGTTTTTATGTGAGCAGCGACCTCCTCCTTTCCTCGAGGGCATGAATGCAGTCTCATCCTATTATCTCCGGATCAAGAGAAGGCGGATGCTCCCATATCAGCCCTAGTCTTTGCTCTAGTTGGAGCTTTTGCCTTTGGACCGTTTGTATTTCTTGCTAAATTATTGAAAGTCTTCGGCGATATCTGGGTTACTCAAAGTCTTTCTTTCTTACTTCTAAGTTACGTGAAAATTTCATATTTATCTTTTCTTTATACATAAACTTGTAATTTATAACTTTTAACTTATTTAAAGTTCATTTGATCTTTCAGATAAGGGATCGATTTGGTTTCATCAAAACTGAAAATTTATTTAACTTTAAAAATTCAATATTTTTATAAAATATCCTACATAAAAATGATTCTAAAATATTCTTGAAGTTCTAGAAAGTTTTATTTCTTTAATCACGAAAGTCGTTAATAGTTAAAATGTACCTATGTGTATTCATATGATAAACAAAAAGTCAATCCTTACAAATACACATAAGGGTTAAGGAATGTACTGATACATTCTATAACACTTCCGTGTAGATATTAATTATTATAGACACTTATGACTTAAAAATTATGTTTACAAATTTTAAAACCAATCTATAAATCTTGCTTGATAATTGCTACGCAAAACGTGCCTTAGAATGAGCAATGGCAATAAGAAACTGGGTTAAAATAGTCTTAAATCTTAATTACTCCTATTGAGCCAAAAAAAAAAAAAAAATTATTGAATAAAAGGAATATTTCTTAGAACTGAATTATCGTTCATCTGCTAAAGAATGTCTAGGATAGACAAAAAGAATCAAAAGTATAATAACAAACAATAAGAAACGACTAATCCCTCCGGTCAATAATTGAAAAAAATGGCTATTTTAATTCTTTATCATATCTAAATCATATGCTTCCAATAATGCAAAATTGTACAAAATAATAAGGAAATGTCACTCAAACGTTGAATCTTTAATTAGAAAATCTCATTTATATATATATATAAATACATATAAACTTGAGAATATTCTTTTGAATAAAATATAATAAATTTATATTAAAGAGTCATTATTTGTACTAATTTAAATATACGTTATAATAATTCTTTATTATTTATAAGTATTTAATATCATTTAAATCATTTATTACTATTTAAGATGACAATTCTCAATCACGATGTATGATGATTAATAAAAGGTAAGATCAATCGCTTAGAAAGTTTATTATTTAGAAATATTTTGAAATTTGTAATTACATTTTTTTTTACAATATAGAATAATTAATAAAAGGTAAGATCAATCGTTTATAAAAATAATTATCTAGAAGTATTTTGAAATTTATAATAACATATTTTTTATTATCATTATTTAATATTTATATTTAGTGGTTTTGAATGATTTTGAACTATAATTGGGATAGTGCGTATTATTTTAATTCATTTTGAATTTAAAATATTCATTATTGTTTCTTGATGACACTCCAGTAGATGTGACGAGCAGTAGATCATAAATCTCAAATTCGAACCCTATCATACCTTTCTAATTAAGTGAAATGTCGAAGTGCATGTGAATTGAGCGTTAAGAAAAAAAAACATCATTAATCAGTAGAGTATGAATGGCAGACCCATGATCGCAGGATGAAATATTTTTATCATGAAAAATTATTCTGTTTAAAAGGGAGAACTCTTTACTTTATGATAAGAAAATGTTGGGCAAAATATTTAGGAATTTGGGCATAAATAATTGATATTTAGGAGCCAAAGAGAGATGATCAGTGGTGAATCAACCCAAAAAACTGAGAGTTGGACAGTGGACAGGTCGTTGGTAATTGGTCATTCGTGGGCCCTTTGGCCCACTTGTTGTCTCCCCGTTCACATTGCTTACGTCGCTACTATTCTCGGTGGAGCGCCTCGGTTGCTGACTTCCCAATTTCCCAAAGTGTACAAGTACAACTGTACAGTGTTCGTTGATTGGTGGGGATGGAGGTCCGCATTTTTGTTTTTTTTTTTCCCAAAGGGAATTCATTATTTTGAGAATATCATTCAAGTATTTTCCAATTAATGCAAAACCCGTTTTTCTAAACATCTTTTAGCATTCTCCTTCCTTTATTTGTGTCTAATATACTCTAGTTTTGGTAGATTTAGGAAACAAATATTTACATAAAAATTATTACATCTGTCCATAGAGATAGTTCATATATATATTTTTTATATATACAAATTAAGAAAAAGTAGTTAATATAGTTAATCTAATCATTTTTAAGGATAATTTTACTTTTATACCCTACATTTAATTCAAAGGAACATTTAATGAGAGTAATTTAATCTTTAACTCATAACTACCTATCCTAAAATAAGAAACCAAATTATTATTTGGAACAAATGAAAAAATAAACCTGGATTATCTTTATGAGATGAAAATAGTAGAAAATAAAAGTAGCACATATAAAAGAATTATATGTCATAAATATTTCAGTTATGACCTAATTAAATATCGTGAATGTCCATTGTTAGAGATTATGTATTTAGTTCAATACTTGATCAAGATTATTTGAAGAGGCATGTTCATACATCTTGATACATACAAGAGGAATATAAAATTTCAAAAATTGAAAAGTTTTTATTATTATACTCTTGATATATGTTCATACATCTTGATAAATACAAGAGGAATATAAAATTTCAAAAATTGAAAAGTTTCGATTATTATACTTTTGATATATGTTCATACATCTTGATACATACAAGATGAATATAAAATTTCAAAAATTGAAAAGTTTTTATTATTATACTCTTGATATATGTATTTGTAGTGTGTCAGTGTGAACAGAGGCTCCTCATAGTTGACAATATCCTCTATAAATATGAAGGTTCTCATTTGTAAATTGATACATCAGTGAATGAAAGATCATTCTAATTTATTTATCTCAAACTCTTATATTCTTTCTTTATTTTCAAAACACGTTATCAGCAAGAGTCTCTAACCATTTCTAAGGGTCGCATACAGTTTCGATTTTGTTCCCAAGGTTGTGAAAAAACTCTAATCTTGTTCCTTCTTGTTAAGGTACAAATTTTCCTTTTGATTTCCTTTTTGTTTTCAATATGTCTCAAACAGATTCAAGTGTTGCCAAGCACGAGACAAAGTTGGAAAACTTGTCATTCCTTCCATTGGATATATCGGGTAAGAACTATCTCTCTTAGATTTTTAATGCCAAATTACATCTCCAAATGGATGGCTTGGAAGAGACTATTATTAAGATGAATAATTCCTTCAATAGGCATAAGGCAAAGACCCTGATCATGTTGAGACACCATCTCCATGAAAATTTGAGATCCAAGTATCTCATTATTGAAGATCCCCAAGAGTGATGGCAAAGCTTGAAGGATAGATTCGAGCACTTGAGGGTGGTGATCCTTCCAATGGCTCGTATGAATGGAGTCATTTGAGGCTACAAGACTTTCAATCTATAAGTGCCTATAATGTTGCCATGTATTGAATAAGTTCCTAATTAAAATTTTATGGGGAAGATATTGGTGATTTGGATACGGTTGAGAAGTCCTTCTCAAAATTTCATGCTCCTAATGTGTTATTAAAATAGCAATATCGTGAGAAAGGCCTCAAGAAATATTATGATCTTATCTTTTGTTTACTTGTGACCAAGCAAAATAATGAATTGCTCATGAAAAATCATGAATTGAGGCAAACTGTTTCAACCTCTATGCCGAAAGCACAAGTTGCTATCCTAAAAAATTATGGAACTCGCTGTAACAATAAATGATTATGTGGACATCAAAGGCATGAAAACCAGGAATATCAAGAGATGGGCTACCAACGATGAAGGTAGAAATTATCAGAAATCAATTACTAAAGGTAAGATAAATGCTTTAGATGTGACACGAAAGGTCACTGGGTCAATGAGTGCCGAACACCTAAATACTTTGTTGATGCTTATCAAACTTGTCTCAAAAATAAAGAGAAGGCAGTTGAGTCAAATCTTGTCTATGAGACAAATAATTTTATCCAAGGCACTCAACTTAAATCAACAATTGTTAAAGAAATCATGACTCATTCTTTAAGAATGCTTGATTTGATATAGATGATTTTCTTGATGGCTTCGATTATGCTATTGATGATAACTATTATGACTTAGTCCAAGAGATATAGTTTGTTATTTATGTTACTTCGTTTTATTTTATTATATTTGATATTCTTTATTTTATATATATATGAATTCTTTTTTGTTTCGCAACAATGAAAAGAAATCTATCTTATAGACAATGGTATGACCCAAACCATCTTGAGACATTCAGATTATATTTTTGATTTGACTATGAATGTCTCAAATGTTTAAACAATTTAGGGTAATAGACAAATTATTGATGGTTGCGGAAGGGCACATATTTCGTTACCTAATGGCATGCAATTAAGCATTAAAAATGCTCTATTCTCAACTAAGTCCCATCGAAATTTGCAAAGTTTTAAGGATATTCATGCAAATGAATATCATATTAAAACAATGGATGACAAAGGTATTGAGTATCGTTATGTTAAAAGTTCCAAGTTGGGAACAAAGCAAATAGTTAAGAAAATGCCATGCTTTTCCTCCAAATTGTACTATACCCAAATAGAAACGATTGAAACACGTAATCGGGTTGGCTTGAATCTTACCAATGAATTTTTGGTGTGGCATGATCATTGGGGTATCCAAGCTCATGTATGATGCACTGCATTCTTAGAAACACAATTTAGCTACTCATTGAAAAATAAGAAGGTTTTTCAGTCTAAAGAGTTCATATGTGCTGCATGTTTAAAAGGAAAACTTATAACGAGGCCCTCAACTTTCAAAATTGATGCTGAATCCCTAGTATTCCTAAAGAGAATGCAAGGTGATATTTGTTTACTAATTGATCCACCAAGTGGACCCTTTAAATATTTTATGATCCTTATTGATGCCTCTATAAGATGGTCTCATGTTTGCTTGCTCTCATCAAGGAATTTAATCTTTCCATTGCTATCAGGAAAAATAATAAAACTGAGAGAACATTTTTTGGACCATAATATCAAGAGTATAGGTCTTGAAAATGCCAAAGAGTTTACGTAAAAAACATTTGATGAGTATTGTCAATAAATTGGAATAAAGGTAAAACATTTTGTGTCTTATGTTCATACTCAGAACAATCTTGCTGAATTGTTCATTAAAAGAATTCAATTGATTGCAGTGCCTTTACTTTTAAGAAGTAAATTGCCATCTTACAAGCAGCTATGTTAGTAAGAATTATTCCAATAAGTTATAATTCTATTTCCCTTATGCAATTGGTTCAAGGAAAGGAACCAAATATTTCCAATCTTTGCACATTTGGATGTGCAGTTTATGTATTGATTGCTCCACCACAATCGACTAAATTGGTCTGTAAAGGAGATCGAGAATATGTGTTGGTTGTGAATCTCTGTCAATAATTAAATAACTTGATCCTATGAAGGGAGATAAATTCACTGCTCGATTAGATGATTGTCATTTCGAAGAGGGAGAATTGAAAAGGCAGTCGGGAAACTAAATTCCTGAGATCAGTTGGAGTGTTCCCTCCTTAGCTTATTTTGATCCTCATACTAATGAAATTGAACATGAGGTTTCGAAAAATGATTCACTTGCAAGAACTCACTAATCGTCTGCTAGACACATTTACTGATCTCAATCGAGTAACAAATATTTCGGCTACTAATGCTTTCATTAAAATTGATGTCCTTCAAGGACAAGCAAGTGAATTTCACCAAAAACGTGGCAGATCCATTGGTGCTAAAGATAAGAACTCTCGAAAAAGAAAGGGAGCTCATATTACTTCATCTAATTTAGAAGGAGTTGGCGGTATATCACTTCTCAAAGAAGCCACAAGCATAGTTCCGATTAAAGATGATAATCAGGTACCTAAAAATATTGTGAATGAGCACAACAATATTGTGAACAAGTATAATAAGAACGATGAGTTCTCTATGAACTGTGCCTTAATGGGAAAAAGATATGACTCACGGAAAATATGTGTCAACACAGGTTTTGCCAATGCTAATGCTTATAATATCATATATGATGATGAGGATCCATAACCTATATCGATTGAAGACCTGTAGGTTGAGGGATGATTGGCTTTAGTGGAAAGAACCAATAATGTTGAGTTAAGCTCGTTAGAAAAATGAAAATTTTTTAGACAAGTAATCCAAACACCAGTTGACGTAACCCTTGTTGGGTTTAGATAGGCATTTGTGCAAAAGAGAAATGAACAAAACAAAGGTATTCGTTTTAAAGCTCGGCTAGAAGCACAAGGTCTTACCCAATGTCCTAGAATTGATTTTGAGGAGACATGTTCTCTTGTAGTATATGCAATCACATTTTGTTATCTAATTAGTCTGGCTATACAAGAAGGACTCAATATGCAAATGATGGATGTTGTTACAGCCTTTGTATGGATCCTTAGATCACGATATCTATATGAAAATCCCTGAGGGATTTAAATTGCCAGAGGCAATAAGACCAGATTCTTGTGATAGATATTCACTTAAATTGAATTGTTCTCTTTATAAACTAAAACAGTCCAGGCTAATGTGGTATCAATGCCTTAATGACTACCTATTAAGTAAGAGTTACAATAATGATTCTGTTTACCTATGTGTTTTCATTAAAAAGAACTGCACAAAATTTGTGATCATTATTGTTTATGTGGACGACCTAAACCTCATAGGAACTGCAGATGAATTATTTAAGGCAATGATATGTATGAAAAGTGACTTTGAAATGAAAGTACTTAAGGGAGCAAATTGTTTCTTGATCTTCAACTCACTTGTACTTTAAAAGGAGTACTTGTTTATCAACCCTGTTATAATGAAAAGATTCTTAAGATGTTTTATATATACAAGACTCATTCATTGAGTACACCAATGGTGATGAGGTCTTTAGATATAAAGAAAGATCTATTTTGTCCTTGTAAAAAATGATAAGATACTTGGCCTTGAAATACCTTATCTTAGTGCTATTGGTGCATTACTATATTTGGTTAATAATATCAGACCAGATATAATTTTTTGTTGTGAATATTGTTGCAAGATTTAGCTCAAACCCGACTAGAAGGCATTGGAATGGTATTAAACATATCTTCTGTTATTTCCAAGGGATGATGGATATGAGGTTGTACTACTTAAAAGATGATGAATCAAGATTGGTTATCTATGTTGATATTGAATATTTATCCGATTCACATGAAACTCTTTTCCAAACTGGCTATAAATTTACTATTGGGGGAAACTGCTATCTCTTGGAGATATGTCAAACAGAGCTTAGTTGCTACATCATCAAATAATTTTGAGATTACTGCAATCTATGAAGCAAGTCGAAAAGTCATTTGGTTGCACTTAATAGATCAATATATTAGAGGTTCACTTGGCTTGGAAGCATAAACCAAAGATGGTGTAATCATGTTTGAAGATATTGCAACATGTATTGCACAATTGAAAGAAGAATTTTTTTTTTTAGTTGGTTTGACATTCCGCTTATGCAGGAGGGTGTTGGTGGAATTCGAAATTGAAACCTATGATTTGTGGGCTCTCTACTCCACCCTCTAGGATCTCAATGAAGAGACAAGAGAAAAATTCATCAAAGAAGATCGAACAAAACACATATCACCCAAATTCTTCTTTACTCGTGATTTATGTGCAAATGGAGAAATTTATGTTGAGCAAATCCAGTCATGGAACAATCTAGCAGATTTATTCACTAAAGTTTTACCTATGTGCAAGTTTGAGTCACTGATAAAAAGAATGTGCTTATGCTGACATAGATGGTGGTTTGATTTAGGAGGAGTAAGATTTGCACAGTACTCTTTTTCCCTCTTATCAAGTTTTTGTTCCAAATTGAGCTTTTCTTCATAAAAGATTTTTAATGAGACCATGGTACATTTTGTGCCCCACTTCAAAAGGTATATCTTATGAATGGATATTTCAAGGGGAGTGTCATAAATATTTCAATTATGACCCAATTAAATATTGTGAATGTCCATTGCTTGATATTATGTATCTAGTTCTATACTTGACCAAGATTATTTGAAAAGACAAGTTCATACATCTTGATACATATGAGAGGAATATAAAATTCCCAAAATTGAAGTGTCTTGATTATTATATTATGGATATTGAAGAGTTTTGATTTTTATATTTTTTATACATGTATTTGTAGTGAGAATCAATGTGAACAAAGGCTCCTCATAGTTGGCCATAACCTCTATAAATATGAAGGCTCTCCTTTGTAAGTTGATACATCAGTAAATAAAAAATCATTCCAGTTTATTTATCTCAAACTTTTATGTTCTTTCTTTATTTTTACAATCTTATATATGTAAACAAATTAAAGATGTGGAAAGAAAAAATAGAAAATGATTAGATTACAGTAATATGCCTTTTCTTTTCGTTCTCTCTCCCTATTGCATCATCCCCCATCTTCCATAGCAGCCGCTGGTTTTCATCTTCTCTTTTTTGGAAGATTTCACCAAAAGCCAAGATCGCTTGACAAGATCTTCACAGATCTATACACTTTATTTTTATGGAGATTTGATTATACCCGAACTAGTTCTTTGCCCCCCCTTGTTGTTTTGACTAGTTCTTAGGCTATTTTTAAAGTCGTTGATGAGTCCAGAGTTTTGGAGAAAGCTACTTATGGATTGATGCGGAATCAAGATTTTCCTATCAAAATTGTTCGAGGACTTTTCGGAAAACAATTTCTATGTATTTGTTTTATTTTCCTTTTGTTGTATTTTACCTGCTTAATTTGAGTGTACTGTTCCAATTACCATAGGATTTTATCCAAATTACTTTTGTTAATTTTTCTTAGTTGGATATTAAAAGAGGGGGGGGGGGGGGGGGGGTTTTGG
>JAOXNR010052692.1:0-15855 GCA_028571225.1 Parsonsia alboflavescens | reverse complement strand
GAATTCTTGATAAAAAGTACACAAGAAACCATCGTTGCCTGGAGATTTATCTTTATCCAATGAGAAAATCACCTATTTACCTCAATGGATGACTGAAGAGCTTATAGCAATTTGTTGTCCTCGGATGATGAAAGAGCAGGGATATGTGAAGACCTGAGGATCAGGAATACAACATAATGAGCAACAAGAAATGAAGACTAGTACCGCACAACCTCATTCTCAATGTCAAATTGATCCGTCAGAGAATCTCCATGAGAGTCCTTTATCTTATTAGTTTGCATTTTGGCTCTTTGGGTATGCCAAAACTTAGACACATAAGTTGTGTTGACATCCTCATCTTTTAACCACTTAATTCTTGCCTTTCGTCTCCAAAAGATGAATTCGTTCTTCATATGGAATGCCAAATCCGCTTATGCTTGATGAAAAAATTCCCTATTATCCTCAGTAGGTTGATCCCGATATACCATTTCTTTCTATGCACATTCTTCTTCAACCTTTCTAATTTTAGACTGAACATTCCCCAAAACCTCTTGATTCCAATTTCTCAAGCAATGCTTCAATCGGATTAATTTGGAAGCCAAAATCTTCAACCCATTTCCTTCAATTGATTCATTCCAAGAACTTTCCACAACATCCTTAAAGGCATTATGCCTATTCCATATGTTCTAATAGTGAAATGTCCTTGCTGAAGCACCAGTTGCACTTTGAACGAACATTAAGAAAGGCGATTGATCCAAGGAAAACTTTGGCAGATGATCAAATTGAGTGGAAGAGAAATTACTCGACCAGCTTGAATTCACCAACACTCTATCAAGCCTTCTCCGTAGGGGAGGAAAAGAAGACCGATAACGTGTAAAGCCACTCCTTTGGAATGGTAAATCCACCAAACCACAGTGTTCGATACACACGTTGAACTCCCTCATTACCCAAATACTAGGAACAAAACCCATGGATTCCTCTTGTGATCTAACAGCATTATAATACCCTCCAATAATCCATGGAATTGAATATTTTGACTAATTTGAGTCGTATTATGCCATATTTACAATCCACATATACAAAAGAAAAGAAATAAGCTTCACCGAAAACCAAACCAACCTCTCAAGTAACTACTTGAAACAAATCAGAAACCATCTCCAAAACAATATCAAACCAAAAAAGCCAAAATTTTCCCCAATCACTACAGTAATAATTTGGCATATTCAATTTATAGGAATAATTCACAATGCGATTGTGAGACAAAAAAGCTGAAAAATTCAAATAATAAAACGTTTGTGCTCAACAATCTTTTCAATTGCATTAGCAAGGTATTGTTACCAATACCTCTGTCATCATCATCAACAATGGAATTTGTTTTTTCTTCTTCGGTTTGAGATTCTTTTCAGAGGCAGAACAACCTCCAAGGAAATTCCTTTTGAACGAATGTTCTTTTCAACTTCACAAACAACTCCGTAGCTCTCCACCACTCCAAAACCCCCCAGTCGAACCTTAATTACAATATTAGATGTTGTAATATTGGTCAATTTCAAATTGTAAAATTGTATTCGGTAAATTCAAAATTTCCACATTCCCTAGTCCGCGATCTATTGAATGATCTGGTAATTCATTCGCAATGCCATTATCTGCCTCCAGTATATCTTGAACCAAATTCCCTGGATCATCAGATTTCTCAATCAAATCGTTTTCTGGTTATGTGGCTTCCAAATTTTTAATTGGTGAAATTGTGAACATTTGGGGAGGGATAATGTTCACATCATCAAGATAAGTTGCCAATAGATCATCTGCCAAAGTTCTCCACTTTTGAATTTCCGATGATTTTAAGATCAATAGGTCTGCTGGTATTGAGCAATAACTGTTCAAGAGAGTAGGCACAATGGTGCGATTTTTGTTTGAAGCTACGTCCTCTTTCCCACCTATCAAATTATTTGTTTTCCAAATTGATAGCTTATGCTCCTGCTGTTTCTATTGAGCATTGGATTCCTTTGCTGGCTGAGGTTTCTGTAAATTTTGGTTTAGAAAAATGAAATTTCAAATCAATTCTTTTGAACTCCTTGCGTACAGTTTCGATGGTGCCTTTCCATGCCAAAATTTTCCCACCATAGCATGCTTGAAGGGTTGGGAGAGACAATCTATTTCTTCTTTGTTGAAAAAAAAAATGTTGGTTCCCCTTCATGAGATTGCGACTACTTCAAAGGCAATGTCAATGACGAAGGCTGATCTTGAAAGAGCAAAGAGCAAGACTTTTTCACCCAAGGGTTTGGACGTTCCTCCGGTGGAGGATCCACCAGCGGCATGCAGCCTTGGTTACTTGTCGTGGAAGTAAAGTTTAATAAGGAAACTTCAGAGAGAGAGAGAATTCGTAGTAATTAAATATTTCAAACAACTCCAGTGCATTCACTCCCACATGCTCACAGAAACACCTTCTTGGGTTGGTTGAGAAGGCCTTATAGTTTAAGTCCAAAGCGGTGGATAGTATTGCTTGTACTTCTACAAATGATGCCTAGAAGGAGGATTTGAATATAAAAGATGAGATTTTGTTCTTGAGTTATAATAATGGTACTAAAGCGATATTGGGTGTGAGCTTGGCTTCAACGCATATGGGTCTAGGTGTGCAGTCTAGAAGGTACGCATTATATGTGAAAAATAAAGTTGTGAAGATCTTGAATTTCGAAGATGGTGGAGCTAGCTTTCAATGATAGCAGTGCTGATGATATGCTTAAGGTTCTTTGATTTTATTTTTATCTTCCTTACTTTTCCAATGGAAGGGAAGCTTTTGAGAGGACTAAATAAAGGCAATGGATGATGTTTGAGGACTTTGAGTTCACAATTTTTCTTAGGAATGGATTCGAGTTTTGAATCAATTACCATTAGTGAGTTGGATAAAAAATGAGAACTCTCCAAAATAAGTAACAACATGTTTTCCAGTAAAAAACAAAATTGAAAAAACCAAAGGACTAACAACATGTTTTCCAGTAAAAATAACCAAATAAGTAAAAATTAAAAGTTCAATGACCAAAAAATTGAAATAAAATAATATGGATCAAAGTCAACAAATTGAAATTAATGGATGACCAAAAAAGTTAAAATAAACATTATGGATCAACTACAGGAAATCCAAAAAGGTTATGTACCAAAAGTGCCAATTAGTCATTTGTTATCTTTCAAAGCAAAATAAGTAATTATTGTAATGTTTTTATTTGTGAAGATTTTCATATGACTAGGTCCACAAATATTGGTCTGCCCTATGGTCTAGCATAAGCTTGGTTCATAATAAAATTTTTCAATATTAAATAATTTGTCAAAAACCAAAAAAGGTCATGTACAAGTACCAATTAGCCAATATATTATCTTTGAAAGCAAAATAAGTAGTTATTATAATGTTTCTATTTGTAGAAGATTTTTATATGACTAGGTCCATAATATTCATCCACCTTGAGGGCTAGCATAATCTTGGTCCATAATAAAATTTTCCTTTATTAAATAATTTATCATCTGGCATACCAACTTTCCTAGTTCTATAAGTGCACCAAAAAAAGAATGGAAAAAAGAAGTACGCACATGTCAAAACCAACGCCCCAAGTCCCCAACTCCCAACTCTTTTCCCATATAAATACATAGGTATGAAACTCAAAGAACACACAAGTTTCTCCTCTTTGCGGCATTCCTGTGTTTGCATGCAATTCTCTATATTTGTACAAATTTTCCATAGTATCTTCTTCTTTTGCTTCTTTTTCTTATTCTGATGTTCATGTAATAAGGTGTTTTTGTCCAGTTTCTCTTTAATTTTCTTTTGTTGGATAGTTCTAATTTTAAAATATTCTTCTACGCAGGTTCTATGAAAATGGCTTTGAATTCAGCTATCTCTGTGAGATCAAGTTTGGGAGATCCCCTCAAGAATCAGAAATTTTCATCTACTTTGGCAAATAAAAAATCTGAAGGCTGCAAGATCCCTAGCCAATGCTTTTGGCCCAAGAATGACCTCATACCGACCAAAAGAGAACTTGGGGAATCTGTGGTTGATCTTGAAGGTTTCTTCAAAGGTGACAAAGAGACAACTTTGGGTGTTGCAAACCCGAATTCTTCCAAGTGATCAATCACAGAGTGGATCCTAAACTCATGAAAGTGACTCATGATCATGCAAAGGCTTTCTTTCTGCTTCCCGCTGTTGAAAAGCTAAAGGGTCAACAACAGAGTGATTCTTTTTGGTGCTATTCCCTTGCCCATACTCAACAGTATTCCATAAAATAGTCATGGAAGGAAATTATTACATTTTACTTAACTTACGTTGACTCTAAAGATGTAGTGGTTGATTTTTTTCAAACAAAATTTTGCCCGAAATTTGAAGAGATAGGGCAATTAATCAAATTAATTAGTAGAAATCAATTCAATTGTTAATCCTCATTCAATTATTCATGAATTACTTTGTTTCATTTTCAAGAGCATGAAAAAATTCTTTCTTTCTCTAGTGTAGGAATCAGTTTGGGGCTAGATAATCCCAACTACTTGGAAGAGTTCTACCATGATGGGCAAGCTACCATGAGAGCAAATTGCTACCCGTTCTGCCCAAAATCAGGATTGACACTAGGTGTTAGACCACGTCATGATCTGAAATCTTTGATTGTGTTGCATCAAGATCAGATTGGTTGTTTGGAAGTATTTGTGGATAGAGAATGGAAATCAGTTCGACCTAGAGATGATGCTTTTGTCATCAACATTGGTGACACTCTCTCTGCATCGTTTATTAATTATTATAAATGTTTATAACATGTTCTAAATTAACACATGATATTTAAGGTTTATATTGATTGAATTAATTTTTTCTTTTTTGGGTTCATTTTGTTGAGTATATAAATTCAATCTCTCTCTAGCACATGAAATTTAACACAAAATTAGATAAAATATTTTGTATTCAAATCCTACTCTCACCTATTATTATGTTATCACTCATTCAAGTGTTGTTTTTGTTATTCAAAATTTATGTATTTATATGAACAAGCATTGACAAATGGAATATACAAGAGCTGTCTAGATGAACAATGTTCAAGAGTTGATATCTTTTACATTTTTTATGAACTCTAAAAATGACAAAGTGGTGAAACCTCCAAAATATTTGATTACCAGGGAAGGACCAAGGAACTATCCGAATTTCACCTGATCTGATTTGCAAAATTATATCTTCAAGCAACATAGGGCAGATGGTGATACTTTGCAGACCTTCAAAGATTGGATGATATCTTCGAAGCCATCGTCGTCATCAAAGTTGGCAACTTAAAGTGCTTGATTTTGTCTCTTTAGTTTCATGTCAAAAAGTCTTGATCAGAAGATCAAACTCTTTCAATTTGTCTCTCGAGCTATTTCTGACAAGCACAACGCTAGGGAAATATTCTGAAACATTAATGTAGAATGTTTATATATATAAATATATGTATATATATACATATATTCATATATATTCAAAGTTAATGAAGGGGCTTATAAGTTATGCTATTAGAATCTTGTGCACATATTTTTTGTTTTGTTGCCTTTTCAAAAAATTGTTTGAGCTCTAATAATAATAATGATAATAATTGCTCCTAAAATGGTCAATAAGAACTTGAATAAGAATTGAAATGGAGCCACTAGAGAATAGTTAGAGATCTTTAGTTACCATTACCTACTTAACTCAACAAGAATATTTGTTATAATTCTAAATTTTGTTTTCATATGTTAGCATAAATAAATTCTTTTATGATTCCCGAAATTATAAAATTTATTTATATATGTTCAATGTATTCACTATTCATATTATATTTCTATTATATTTTCTAAATATATGTTATTTTAAAAGTTTGATTTTGTTATAAGTTCCAAATAACTTATTTGTATTTGTGTACAGGTGAAAGAGGCTTCCGGCAATCTATTCAATTTGAGGATTTGCCTCATTATATAACTTTTATGTGTTTAGTTTTGGAATTATTCGAATAATAATAATAATAACAAAGTCTCTACAATTTAGCATCATGAAAATTTTTAGCAACTTCAATGTTTATTAGTTATGTACTTTAAAAATAGAAACCAAAATTTAAGAATGACAAACAAATGTTATAAGTAAATTTTTTTTGTTATTTGAAGTAATTGAATGAATAACGTGATTCAATATTATAATCTATTTCAATATTTTTATTAAACTTTTGATTAATTTGACTTTTGTTCGTATTTTCTAGAAAATTATAAATAGTTCAGTTCCTATGGCTTCACCAGCTCTTAGCTCACTAGTCCAACCTACCAATTCAACATAGTTGAAATACTAGGAGTATATTCAATATAGTATTTTCTCGAGAGAAACAAAAAATTCTAGGAGTATATAGTTGAGATTTGAACAATTTAGATCGTATTGTTTCATGAAACGCTTCTTCGAAGATATTAAGATATAAACTCGCACAATATATGGGAAGTCATTATGATTACAGCATAAGGTATAAAATAAAAATGTGATTTAATGTTTTTTCATTATCTATTCAAATTAATATCTTTTTAAAATTAAAAAATAAAAAATACTTATGTGTAATTTTCAATTATTTTTTAGAAAGATTCAATTAATTCTACTTACAATAATTAATACAAATCTTTTCAAAACTTCATATGATAGTTTATTATAGATATTTTTGTACAATTTAATAGTCAAATTTTAACCTTTTGAAAGCTTTGGTCCTTAAAGTTTTTTTTAGTCTTTATCTTACCTAAATAATTTATGGTTGAATATTTTAATCCTTTTGACCAAATTCTTCAACAGATTTTTAAGTCAAAAGTGAGCTGACCAAAATGGAAAGAGCATTATAGTCAATACATCCTGCCTAAGGTATGTGATTGAGGTTTGTTTGGATGCTTCAATCTTGAATAAGCTCACCACGGGTTGTCCCTTTTTTGAAAATCTATCAATCTGGAATTGTTTAATGATGGAAACTATTCATCTCACGGGACTACCTCTGTTGAAGGTTATTGAAGTGAACAGTTCAAGTCTGCTTATGGTTATAATTGATGCCCCGGAACTTCTTGATCTTGAAGTTTCTGTAAATCCAGAATGCAAGGTAGAATTGGAAAACTGTGCTCGTTTTAGGAAACTGCATTTGTTTGGTGGGTTGTAACCGACAACTGGTTTCGCCAGTTTGTTTCCCGGTGGTGCCTCTGCCTTGAGAAATTGAATATTCATTTTGACGGATTGGAGAACGTCACGATTTCAAGTGGGACTCTCAGGAAATTGTCATTAATGGAAATGGTAAACCTAGTGGGAGTTGAGATAACTGCACTTGTCCTCGAGAAATTTGTGTAACAGTGTTCGTCCTTAAAAGGCTGCCTAAGATTTGCTACAAATCCACATAGATATTACATAGCGATGTATGTATTAAAAACCTGCATGAAACCAAAGAATATGTCATCGGAAGAAAATTAAAAGATGATGAATTATGCATAGTTTACGGAAAAGAATATACATAAGATACATATTCAACAATTCAAATCAAATCAAATTCACCTTGTGTAAAATTTAATTTCATTCTAGTGATAGAATAAAATACACTATGAAGGAATCCCAAACTTCAAAATCCCAATAAAAAATATTTTGATGTGGACATCCGAACCGATCCAACTCAAGGACTGATGCGAATCCTCTACCTCAGGATGCGGGGTAGTCCAATTGTCTCGGAATGAGCTGAAACTTAACTAGCCGACTGGAGACTGTCCAATGAGCAATACTCATAGCTTAGCTATGATCTACAATGCTCTTCGGTCATCCAGGATCGTTTTGATGGGTTTTTTAGACATTTTTATGTTTTTTGGATTATTATCATTATTATGTTTTTTTTTATTTCTGAATCAGATTAGGATTCTTTTGTTTAAATCCATTTAGGATTCTTTTAATTAATTCTTTTTATAAATATTTCGTTTTGTCTTAATTTTGAAAAGAAAGAAGAAGCTTTGTTTTTCGGCATTATTCCATGAATCGAAGTTCTTTTTCTTTCTCTTTACTTTTGGTTTTGAATTGCAATTCAAGTTAGGCCAAAATCATAAGTGAGCACGCTAAACATCCTCTGTTTCTTTTTCCTGTTCGGTTGTTGTCAAATAATTGAGCACGATCTAAAAATCGTCCTGCGTCAACTTGGTATCAAAGCCTTGATTTTAGATCATCCAAAGTTAGAGTTTCCAAATTTATTGCTGTCACACTGTTCACTGTACTATTTACCATCATTGTTCTGATACTATTCACTATGACTGTTCACCGTCACTGTTCATAGTATTGTTCATCGATTTTACTGTTCATCTAAATTAAACTTTATTCATATCAGAATTTGAAAAATTTTTATCAGAATGGAGCAAAACAACAAGGAACCCTCTCTTCGTGATGTGATGGAGTTGTTATAGGTCCTAACGACACGATTCGAAACTCTAAATTATTTTCAACCTCGACAAGAACATGGAGGTAATAACGGCAATGAAAAAGGGCAAGTCTGCAATGTTGAAGATATACCAATCCAAAAGGAGCTCGATTTTAACCTTGATTCACAGCCCCAACAAGAGTCAATTCTCAATCTATCACTGAATGGAAATTCCCAATTAGCTAAAAGACCTTCAGGTGGACCTGCCTGTCATGAAATTCAAGAGGATGACGACGGTGACAATTGTAAAACTATGTTTACGTTCCTAGAGCCCCCAGTGTCGGAACCACCCAAGTCTCTCAAGCTGCTCCAGTATGGGCCCACATCACAGTCCGCCTCAGAGGCCCATAAAGTAAGGCCCAAGCTTCAGTAATTATATAGATGATGAGATTGAAGAATTTTCTTAAGACGACAAACACATATTTCTAGGGTATGTTGTGACCGACGATAGGATTCTTCAAGATTTCAACAAGGTTTTCGAAGTCACTTGTGATGCTTCAAAGACGGGGATTAGGGGAGAACTTAACCAAAACGGAAGACCAGTTGCATTCGTCAATGATAAACTAGAAGGAGCAAAGCTGACTTATTTAGTATATGATCGAGGAAAATGAATCCTCGTCCGGTGCGAATTCAAGCTTGAGGTCAAGCTTTTCAGAGGAAGGGGAGTATGATGTGGACATCCGAACCTATCCAACTCAAGGACTGATGCGGATTCTCTACCTCAATATGTGGGTCAGTCCAATTGTCTCGAAATGGGCTAAAACTTGACTGGAAGATTGGAAATGGCCCAATGAGCAATACTCATAACTTTACTATGATCTACCAGGTTTTTTGGTCATCCAGGGTTGTCTTGATGGGTTTTATGGGTATTTTTTTCGAATTATTATTATTATAATGTTTTTTTTTTATAATTATTTTTGAATCATATTAGGATTCTTTTGTTTAAATCCGATTAGAATTCTTTTAATTAATTCTGATTAGGGTTAGGATAGACTTAAGTTATAAATATTTCGTTTCGTCTTAGTTTTGAAAAGAAAGAAGAAGCTTTGTTTTCGACATTATTCTAGGAATCGAAATTCCTTTTCTTTCTCTTTACTTTTGGTTTTGAATTGCAATTCGAGTTAGGCCAAAATCGTGGATGATCACGCTAAATATCCAAAAATCGTGAGTGATGACACTAAACATCCCCTGTATCTTTTTCCTATTCAGTGGTTGTTAGATAATTGCGGATGATCCAAAAATCATCCTGCATTAGACATGATATGATGGCAAAATTTCTTAGTAGATTGACGGTAATGTCTTTCTCATTTTGGTCAGCTCACCATTGACTACAAAATCCAGTGACTTTTTTTAAGAATCCGGTCAAAAGGATCAAAATATCAAATAGTAAATTATTTCGGGATGATAAATCCCAAAAAAAAAAAAAACTTTAAGGACCTAAACTTCCCAAAGGTTAAAGTTTGAGGGATGAATTGTACAATAACTCTATTTTCAAATTATTTTCACTTTGAATATTGTAGTCTATAATAAAATTTTTAAAAAATATATTTAACTAAAAAAATAAATCAATATATCATCCACATTCTTATGATTATATTTTTTAAAAACAAAATAAAAATTATATATATATAAAAAATCAATTAATTCCCAAATATACCCAAATGGGTCCATCCAATTTCAATTTTATCCAATTTCTAAAAATATTTCAATTCTATCCAATTGGGTTGCCCTAGTTTCAACCTATACCCAAAAGTCAATTTAAACATTTTTTAGTAATAAAAATTATAATAGAAATGGAGAATTACTTCCTTACCCTTATATCCAAATCGAGAAAAGGGCACCAATGGTTTTGTTTCTTCCCATTTCGAGACCGACTCCCCACCTTCTTCACTGCCAAACAATCAAAACTCTCCACTCTTTATATTTCTTCTACTCTCACCCATTTTCTTTCCTTTCTTTCCTTTCTTTCCCTTCTTTCCCTTCTTCCACTCTCATTTTCTTCACTCCCAACCGAAGCTGCCCCTCATTCCATTTTCGCGACAAGCTTCAGTAGAATCCACACTCCTGCGACGGTGCCATTCACAGGTAGATCACTTCATCGTCGCCGCTGCCATTCGCAGTAGGGTTTCTTCAAACTTAACGCTTTATTTTGTGTCGAATAAGCTATATGTTGTTTATTTCGATTTTGTATTTTGTTGCAACTGTCTCGGACAATCGTGCATGAATTTGAAATTGTATCTCGAAATTGTTTGCAACTGTCTCGAATTTTTTTGGTTGTGTCTCCAAATTGTTTGAATCTATCTAGAAATTGTCTTGTGTCTCGAAATTGTTTAAATTTGTCTCGAAATTGTTTGTTGTGTCTTGAAATTGTTTATATGTGTCTCGAAATTGTTTGCAATTGTCTCGAAATTGTTTGTTGTGTATCGAAAGAGTTGATTCTATCTCGATTGATCTGTCTTGAATGGTTTGTTGTGTCTCGAAATTATTGGATTTTGTATCCAATTGTTTGTTATGTCTCAAAATTGTTTGTTATGTGTTTGTTGTTTCTATAAATTGCTTGATTCTATCTCTATAGGGTTTGATTGTGCCTTGAAAGGTTTAGTTTGTGTCTTGAAATGTATAAATTGTGTCTCGAAATGACTTGGTGTCTAGAAATGAGTATTGTGTCTCGAATTGTTTATTTTGTGTCTTGAAATGTCTGTTGTGCGTCTTGAAAGAACTGTTGTTGAAAGTCTGGGTTAATTGAGAAACCGTATCTCGAAATGTCTTGAGTGTGTCTACAAAATTATTTCTGTGTGTCTCGAAATATTTTTTGTCTGTCTCGAAATTCTTTATTACCTAATTTAGAAACTAAACTGTAGAGATATGGATCCCACTCATCACCCCTTTCAGTTCCGACACGATCCCGTTGTGCCTATTGGGAACACGCTTTGCGCACACGCCAAGTTTTCGATTGTTGCACAGACCGTGGACATGCTACGACGACATGGAGCTCTAGAGCGCTTTGAGAAGGGGCCTTTCCAATACATGGTGGATCTTCCCGTTTATCGTAGAGGGTACTATTCCAGGGCTACCCTTCATATCTTGAGACGAGAGGTCATTTTGGAGGGTGCCCGCCCCGATGAGATGTGGTTCCTCATTGGAGGCCGATTACACCGACTAGGCCTCCAAGAGTAGGCTCTCCTGATCGGTCTACGTTTTGTGATAGTAGACCGGCATATTATTGAGAGGGGACCGAGTCAAGATGGAGCCATGGCTCAAATGATTGGGGTGAATCCGGTTCCTCCAAGGATAGTATTGTAGAGGTGGCAGGCCAAGGCTGTGGGACAACTGTCGATTGATGATGCCCTCAGATTGGCATATAGCGTCATCATAGTTCATTGGATCCTGACCCGAGAACCGACTGCAGACATACCCTTTAAGGTATGGAGGCTGCTGGACGAGTTGGAGGCTGTGGAGTCATTCCCATGGGGAACGATTGGATGGAGATACACGATGCACTCCTATCGACAGGCCATCTAGGAGGACTCCCCGAAGAGACACTTGTACGCAAACTGTTGGGTGTTGCTGGTAAGTTTTCATATTATTAATTACATTCATTTATCAATACTGTTTTTCAACTCTCTAAATAATGATTTGAAATTTTTTTATTCTTATCTTTAATTAGTGGTGGGCATACGATCATTTCCCATCCCTGCGTTCTGAGCTGTGAAAGGACGCTCAGGCTTCGACTAGACATGGTTCCTTCCATGAAGGGCCACAACGCCCGAGGTGCCTCGCCCTTCAAGTTCCCCGACTTGGGAGAGTTGTGTGGCCCCAGCTACTTGACTAGGTAAGTAAATACCTTATCCATGTTCACTTTCATTTATAAATTAGTTATTATCACTAAGTCAAACTACCAATCACAAGCCAATGTTAGCTCCCCGTATATCGAGGCTGATCAGGCGGAGCGGCAACAACCATACTGGGCCGATTTCGATCGCATCCCATATATTGCAGCGACATGCTGGGGTAATTAATTACCCAACTCATTTTGGGGGGCGTCCGGACAGGGATTGCCCGACCAGGTAAGATTAATCTTAATTTCCAAAATTTAAGTTCATTTTGTATAAAGAGAAAGACGAAGATCGTTGATATTTTACTTATATTTTATTTTAAATCCCACGCCCTGATTGGGATTCGACTGAGCAGAGGATTGATCAAGATCGTTTGATCAGTCCGAGGAGATCCGGTAGCGAGGCCTCACGATCAAGTCCTTCGGCAAAGGACCAGGGGAGCGGGCATCCCTCTCCCATCCCCTCTCCACACGAGAGGAGTCGACATCAGGTATATACCTCTTCCTATTTAAATAAACCCCGACCCCCCTTCGGAAACAAATACAAATGGATTCTAACTCGATTTTATAATTACAGTCGCCTTTGGTGGCGAAGCTACCCATGGCTAGGTTCGAGTGTCTATTGCATCAGCTTGGGGATCAATTACTCTAGGGGTTCACACAGATCGGGACAATACAAGCTAGTATCCTGGAGCGACTCACCCACATCAAGCATAGGCTCGATGTGCTGGAGAGGCATGATTCCCCTTCGCGGGCCACCCCCCACCCGACATGTCCTATAGTCCCCGACGACACCACCCAGGTAAATGTAGTATTGAAAACTTGTAGTAATCTTAGTTACTGTTTTTTTTCTAAATTTCAATTTGAAAATCGTTCTTTTATTTTTTACATAATAGGTCGATACACCTGTTAGTCAGGCAGAGGATCCGAAAGTTCCTCCGGATTCGGCTCCAGCAATGACCCCTCCGACACCGGCCCCGACCCCTCACCCTCCAGCTGCAACTCCGGCACCGACCCCTCCGGCTCCGGCCCCGACCCCGGACCGTCCGGTTGCGGCCTCGACTCCAGCTCCAACCCCTTCGGCTCCAGTCGCCACTATCCAGGTAAATTTAGATCGTTGGATCGTAAATTTTATTCTCTAATACTCGTTCATTTTATTATTAAGTAATTCTATATGAATTCTCATATTCAATAATTGATTTTATTAGGAGCTTGGTCGTACACGTCGAGCCAAGGTCCCGTCCGCAGGTGTACGGTCACCTTATGCCGACCCGGCCAATCACATCGACTCGTTGAGGCCAAGGAAGAAGTCGAGGATGAAAGCGACGAAGACGACTCGAGTGGAAGAGGTGTAGAGGGAGATTCTGCCTATTGTGGTGGACCAATCCACTCTAGATCGGGCATGGTTGGATGACTTTTGCAGCTCCGGAAGTTCAGATAGGTAATTCACTTTCTTTTGATGATTAATTTTCATTTTATAACTTTTCCGATTTATTGTTCTAATCCAAATTGTCGTGATAGGCGCTCGGTCGGGGAGATCCTGTCATTTGTGGAGGCTGACCTTGCGAGGGTCAGGAATATGATGGAGTACATTGAGGATGACTAGGTGGAGGGGTTCATGGCTTCACTACGGAGAGCGACAGCGGAGGCCCCATCAATTTACCAGACCCGGTTCAGCTTTGCACTCACCAGGACAGACTTATACGTATGTAGTTAAAAAATTATATTGATCTATATTTCATTTACTGTACTTACAATATCGATTTTTAATTAACTCCAATGACAGAGCGTTCTCCAAGGTGCATGGGAGGAGACTAAAGCATTTGAAGTGGAACCGAGGTCCTACGTCTTCGAGGACTATGTCTCTGCCTAGGTCGGGGGAGATGTTGACACAGGAGAGGTAGCAAGGTGGGACGCAGTAGAGGTATTTAACTTCATTTTGTCTATAATTCTAGGTTTAAATTATGATTTATTCTATACTAATTGATTTAATATATGTACTGTGTTGTATATAGTTATTGATGCCCTGTTGCCACCATGAGCATAGGGTATTACTCTGGGTCGATCTTCATGGGTCTCGTATCACATTGTATGATCCGAAACCATCGATTGAGGTAAAGGAGTCTCGACTTGACTTGATGGAGCCGGTCCACTTGATGCTTCCATGATTACTCCGACAGGCCGAATTTTATAACAGGACAGGCAGTTCCCCGGTCGAGACGTTCACCGCAGTTTTCTTTGACCTGCTTGATAGCTCGGTGCACTCCATCCCTATTCAGCCTGACACGATCAGCTATGGTGCCTACTTGTGCTATTACATGTCACATCTGATGAGAGGGCATCTTAAGGAGATGTCCCAATTGCCTTCTACGACCTCTATGGCGCAGTACATTAGGGATGAGATGGCTTGGGTCATGCTGCGGTTTAGCGGATAGGAGACGGCTTTGTAATTTTTGTTTTTTTTTTTGTTTTTGTTTTATATTGTAAGTAATACATTAGTGCAATATAAATTTTTTTTGTTTTTATATTATATCAATGAAAATATTTTTTTTTTCTTCTTCATTTCTTCAATATTTACCTAAACTAAGTATGATAAATAAAATAGGCTCAAAACTAAGTCCCTAAAGTATGTTTTTTAGCCAAATTAGGACTCAAACTATATGCTTTTTGCATTTTGGTCCCTAAGTTCTAAATTAGGACTCAAACTATACCCTTTTTCATTTTGGTCCCTAAAGTATTTTTTTGGATAAATTAGGACTCAAACTATACCCTATTTGCATTTTGGTCCCTAAGTACTAAATTAGGACTCAAACTATAATAATTCTATGTTTATAATAAGTATATATATATATATATCCGTATACAAGGTAGAGATGATTGTTGCCTTGATTCAATGACAAAAATGCAATTTAAATTAAATGACAAATTCAGGTTTCTTAAAATAATAACATTTACATGTCATGAACCATGTCAACATTGATATTGCCAAGATCAAAATCCACACCCTCCAAAGAGAAATTGACATGAATGTCAAAAAAATTTGTCTTGGATGATTGTTGTGTGGAATTCGGATCTGATATGAGCACCTCATGATTTAGGTCAGTCACTGTTGGATCATTTTCTTCGAGATGTTGGGCTTCCGTGTTGTGAGCATTTGGATAGGTAGTATGATTATATCCTTTTCTCTTGCACAGATGTTTTCCTTCGATGGTATTGTTCGTTTCGAGAGATAAAGCGAGCCTCTTGTGGTCTTCCAACAGACCTTCTGTCAGTTGGAGGATTGACAACCACATCATCCATACCTGCAATTGAATTTAAAGACGAACACAAGGGCACAAGCTGTATCGAAAGTGCATATGCTATCCTCAGTTTTTCTGTGTCAAATGAATGACCACGACATAGAGTGTAATAATGAGCCTCAATTTCCCTGTAAAAAAGAATTAAGGTAAATTAGTCGTGAAAATATCTAATTACATGCTTATAGAATAAAAAAAAATCGAAGGATTGGGTCTCTCATGGACCACACTTGGTTTCGAATCTCGAATGGAAAACACTTGAGTCTCGAATGGATGACATGGATCTCGAATGGAAGAATTGTGTCTCAAATGG
>JAOXNR010052691.1:0-15858 GCA_028571225.1 Parsonsia alboflavescens | reverse complement strand
TTCTTCTCTTCCTTGCACAAATGTGATTAATGCTTTCCTTAACTTATTTGCTTTAGCTCTTGTGATAGGTCCAGCTGATATGATTGGCATTGAATCTCCATCAACGTGGAGTCGTTCCTTAGGAAGACGAACAACCTAGGAAACAAAGGTATAAGAATCCTGCAGTTGCATCCACCAGTAGGTCAATTCGGGGAATCATAAATGAATTCTTCAGAATTGCCTTGTTGAGTGAGTTGAAGTCAATGCAAATTCTCCACGAATGATCTGGCTTCGGGATGATGAGTGTATTAGATAGCCATTTCGGGAATTGTACTCTCCTTACAATTCTAGGCGAAATCAGATCGAAAACCTCTACTTTTATGGCTTTTTTTTCTCTGGAGTGTAGAATCTTTTTGCTTGTCATACTGGATTGCAACTTTCTAGGATTCCCTACCGATGCTCAATGAATTCTTTTAGAATCATTCCCATGTCTTTGGTGTACCATGGAAAGACATTTTGGCACTTTGTCAAGAGATTGAGAACTTCATGCTTATCGTCACCTTTCAGTTGAGGTGAGCTGCATGTATCTTATACTTTTCTAGCTCCGTTCCGGGTTCAATCCCATTCTCCCCCACATCTAGGATCTCCTTCTTCTTATTTTTCTATTCGGGCTTTGCTCCAGAGGTAGCCACCTTGTAACAAGTATGGGCTGCTTTGATGTCTCCTTTCAGGATGAATTGAGTTCCTTCATATGGGATGATGACCATATTCTGATAAGTATTAACTTATGCTCTCATCATGGTCAAATCGACTATAAGAAACTCACAGATCTGGTTGATCAACTTCGATTCGGGCTTCCCCCCCCCCCCCCCTCTACACCTCAGGAGATGCGGTCCCCAAAGCATATGTGGTCTCTTTGGAAAATCTAACCGGAGGAATGCGATTTGACTTCATCTGCTTGTCTTTGAGGTCCATCTTTTGGAACGCTTCATAGTACAGTAAGTTGGCCGAACCTCCCGTGTCGATGAGGATTCTCTTGACCAAGCAGTCTACAACCTCATTAACACCACCAGGGAGATGTCGTCATTCATTACAGCAACCGAAATGATTTCCACTCTTTTCCTTGGTTTTTCTGGGCAATCCAAATTGACACCGGATATCATTTCAATGACCCAGCTTGTTGCTGCCTTGTGTTTTGGTGGACGACATATATCAAATTGACAAATTGAGCGAGCAAACCTCGTTACACTACACTCTCAATTTCCCTCTTTAGTTGGCAGTAGTCCTCAGTGTAATGTCCCACATTCCAGTGAAAAGTGCAATAATGATCCTGATCCCACTTCTCTACAAGGGCATCCATAGGCTTTGAGGGTGTCAAGATGCCCGAACATTGTATTTTCTACAAAATGCCCGCTTTGGGGGTGTTCGGCGGGGTGTAATTTGAATTGTTTGACTTTCCCTTCTCCTGAATTGTATGCGGCTTTCCTTTGAACTGGTTGTGGGAAGAAGGGTTGCCCTGAAACTGTTTTCCTGATGCTTTGGTTGCATCTTGCATCGGCTTGGCATTGGCTGTTGCTGGAATTGCTTAGGGTTCAACTATATGCTTCGGCTCTCCATGTTTCGGCTCGCTTTCAAAATTTCCACTGCCTTTGTCCTGATATTGGCCGAATCTCTGTTACTTGTTGTTTTGACTGTCGAAATTAGGTTTCGGCTATTCTCCCATCTCAACTTACCGAATTGTCCTTTTATGTCTCTCCGAATCTTCCATCTAAGTCCAAGTGCTGACCTTCTGTAGAAGATCTTTAGTTGTTTTTGGTGGATTGGCACTGAGCCGTTTGGAGTGTCTTCTTGATTTCAAGTCGTGGCAGAATGCCTCCACATAAATTGGTTCCAAGTAATCCTTGACTTTCAGCTATTCTTGGTTGAATTGAGTCCAATATTTGTTGAGCGTCTCCTCTTTCTTTTGCAGCATATCCAAGAGGTGGGCCTGCAGTATTGAATGCTGGCTGCTTCTAGCAAATTGGTTATGGAGCTCATCACCCAACTGATTAAAGGAGGAGATAGAAGCAAATGGCAATGCCATGTACCATTCAAGAGCTCTCCTAGAGAAAGGTGGAGAAGGATCTACACAAAATTACTTCATTCGGATCGTAGAATGCCAAGATTGTGTTAAATATCGATAAGTGTTGAAATTGGATTTGTAGTACCATTGTACTTGTCAATGGCTGGCAGAAGAAAGTCCATTGGAATTTTTCCATGTCTGAGTTCTAGGATCAAAGGGTGGTTGGAGTTTATTATTTGTGATGTTGTGGTTAGTCGAAACTCTGGCATTTCGGCTTCCACTCCATCCATCCTTTGTTCCAATCTGTGTAACTTTGTCGGCAACTCTAAGGGGATTCATTGTGTTGCGGTCAGATGTTTCCTTTGTGGGGTTGTGGTCTAAGGGTTTTGAATGCTTAGGACTTCTTGCCTGTGGGGCTCCTATCTCCTGTATTACACTTCTCAATTATCCAAGGCTTGTTCTCCGTTCCTGTTCTACGATCCAACTACTTCATTTGCTTGGAAATAGTTTTTCTGCTGTAAGAAGCGCCGAAAGCTTCATAATGATCAATTGCCAGCTTCATCTTATCCACCTCAGAAATCGTTGCGATTTGGGTCTGACTCCGCTGGGCATATTTTCTGCCAACCTATTGTTGTAAGTGTTCATCCTAATTCTAGATTTCTGAGGGTTTGGGAACTGCTGTGAAGTGTATGGTCTTCAGAGATCACCGATCAGTTCTTCAATGGGATTAATGACATCCTGAGCCGTATCCCTAGGCCGTGCGGTATCGATATGAGGGGTGTGTTTATTAATGTTCATTCAATGATTTTTACCTTCCTCTAGGCCCATCATATTCTTTAATGCAGCTAATCTTGATCTTGTTTGCCTGTTTTTTTGTTTTATTTAAGAAATGTAATGTTCAAGTCGTGCAAGAGCACGATGGACGCCAAATGATGATGCTGATGAAAGGAAGGTCACAAACAGACCTCCTCTAGGCATCGATTAGAGGGAGTCTAGAGAGGGTAAAAACATTACCTTTTTCGATTCTCAGACAGAAGATGAAAGTTGGAATCTCTTGTTTGCAATCATTAGCAAAGATCTCCGACCTTTGCATCTACTTCGTCACACAAACGTCTTCTTCCAATGTACGTCTCACAAACAAAGCAATGGGAATAAACACGATTGGATTGCTAGATTCAATCGTGAATATGGTTTTCTCGTTTTTAGTTTCTCTAAACTCTCAGTTTTTTCTTTTTCTACGCAGATGCTCTAACAAAAAATAATCAGTCGTTCAGAAAAAATAGAATAACTCTTGAAGACTTTGTGAAGAAATCTTCAAGATAATTCTATCGTAACTACTGATAGGATTCAAAATCCAGAATGAACAGCTTAATAGAAATCCTGTGAAAATGAAATTGTCCAGATTCAACAAACCTAGAAAATTACAATTTAACACATAATTAATATTTAAGTATATTTTAGATTTATTCCTATTCATAAATTAGCCTAAATAATTTTAGCTAATTACATTTAGGTCCCAAACGAGATATATCCATTAAACGATACATTCTAAATGTGTGACCTAATAAGTCCTCATAAAATTGACATTTGACATAAATGATATTTAATGTCATGTACAATAAGCGGTGTCTGGCAACATATTATTACAATCCAATTAACGAGAATGTCGGTGACAAGAAAAAACCTTCCGTGATAAAAATAACATGTCTTAATCTCTTTGTACAGGAAGTCATAATTGAACACGAGTCGTGGAACGTGTCATATACTTGTAAAGTTCAATATCTCAATTCTCAACCCCGAGTAGATTAACGATACCAAATAAGATAAATATCTCACATTTTATTCGAGCATGGCCATGCATTTCATAATCTCACTCGACCAAGAATACTAGACATCATTCTCTTGTTATATAAGAGGGACAAATCCTATCTTGATCATTCAACATTCCACAACACAAATTAAGGCATACTCAATACATGCCTTTATTGTCCATTCAGTTAGAGTGGCTAGAAGTAGCGTTCCAGTGGTTGTGGCATGGAAGATTTATGATTCGGATCGAAACTTGCCAGGTTGAAGTCGAGGTCTGGCAAGACCTCAGTTCGAGCTTATTTGGGAGGTCAGTGGTAGTTGGCAATTTGCCCACTTATCTTCGTTGACTCTGTGAGTCTATCTTTTGGGTATTTAAAGGCATGGGACCCTCTGACCCATTTGGATTGACTTCTGCCCAGGTCCTGTCCGTTTGAGTTGACTAGTTTGGGTCGTGTCCGTTTCACCCATCACTCACTATTATCCTAATTTGCTTATTATCGCGTATTAGAAAAGTCTAATCTAAGAGGTAACTAATATCTTCTAAATATATAATCAATTGATAAACAGTGTACAGACAAGAGGAGTCTTTTTGAGAATTAATTACACTAGATTACTCTTATAATACTGAGTTAGGCATTGGAGCTCTTCCCTGGGTATCCATCCACTCTGGTGACTTATTTACTTTTTTTTCAAGTTGTTGTTGCTGCAGTCATTACGGGTTAGGGGTGATCTGGAGTCTCTAATCTTGACCTCCATCCATCTTAAAAATGGATTAAAATTAGAAGGTGAATATAGTATGAAAAAGTGAATCTGGAATTGAGTAATCGAAAGATTTGGAAAATAAGTAAACTTGAAACTTACCCAAGTTATCTAAAATTGGCATTGTTGGCATCTCTAGAACAAAAACAACATATATTATCAACAAAAGCTTGGAACCAAACAACACCACAAAGAGAAACCAACCAAATCGAGATGGGTAGAAAAGTATGACTCGGGAAACAAAACTCTTCAAGTGACGTCTGAGCTTATACCAGTGAGAAATCATCACTGGAAAATCTTCTCCTTAGCTTTTTTGGTTCTTTCCGTGTGTGTGTTTTTTTTGTCCTTTCCCACTGTATGTGGGCCCTTACAATTCTCCCCCTCATTGGATATAATCATTTATGGTCTGATATGCAGAGAATTTCAATGATTACAATTGCTATGAGGGATACCTCAGGAACTACGAAACCAAACATTGAGGCACCACCACCTCGCAGTTGAAGACGATAGTAATTTACTGAAATTTCTGTTCTTAGAAGGTACAGGGCTGTCTAACTTCATGATAATCCACGGCTTTTATTTTATATTCTGCCACTGTTTCAGTATTAGGATTGTGAAGCTAAATAAACTGGGCTCTCTTCCCATGTGTACACAATCACTGGTGTCAATTGAATTTGTCACTGCCAACAGTAGAAATCAGAGAGAAGAAAGAAGGAATTACTTGCCAAAAGGGCGGCTGCCTGCATCAATGAATCTAAAACACATGTCTTTAATTTAAAATGACAATTGTATTTGTCTTTCATTTTGATTCCTAGATGGGGGATGGAGGATACACTACCGATGAAGCTCTTTCTGCAGTTGGTTTTGGGAGATTCCAGGCACTTACACTTGCTTATGCCGGATCCGGTTGGATGTCAGAATCGATGGAAATGTTGATTCTATCTTTTGTTGGAGTAGCAGTTCAATCTGAGTGGGGAATCCCTTCTGGTGAAGAAAGCCTTCTATCAACAGTGGTGTTTGTAGGCATGGTGTTTGGGGCGAATTGTTGGGGCTTTATATCAGATGCGTATGGAAGAAGGTAGTTTTCTACACTTTTCATCATGTCAGATGATTCTGTTTTCTAAATTGTTCTCCCATCTTAGGGAAAATTATGCCTTACAAGGTATTATCAGAGATTTCATTATTAATGTTAAATTTGACCCCAGATGATATTTCTGTTCACTTAATTTCCTATGTTTATGTTCAATAATGAGTTAGGGGCTAATTTTTGAGTGATTTTCTGATATTTGATAAGGGAACATTTCTTAATACTCCCATACAGATGGAAGAGTTAAATGATTCTTGTATGTACTTATATGACCAAGTTTTCAGGATGCCTTATATGACCAAGTTTTAAATGTTACCTGAGAAAGTAGAACTATTCTGCAGACCATAGCAAAGTGGAGGATGCCATGTCTTTTATCCCAATATAATTTGGTTCTTGTGTTTTTAGGTGTCTCATTTGGGCCATTACCTACATTATATTTCCTCTAACTTTTTTTTTTCTCACCTAGGATTGCCCTTCACTTTTAACCTCTCTCTGAACATATGGCTCAAAACCTAATATTTTGCCTCTTGTAGAAAGGGCTTTCTTGGTGCAACTATCGTGGTGGTTATAGCATCTATCTGCAGTGCATTCTCCCCAAACTACAAACTGCTTCTGATGTTCCGTTGTTTGCTTGGTTTTGGCGTTGGAGGTGGTCATGTATATGCATCATGGTTTTTAGAGTTTATTCCTACACCTCATAGAGGTGCTTGGGTACTTGCACTCTCCTTTTTCTGGACATTTGGACAAATAGCTGAGGCATTGTTTGCATGGGTATGTATGGATTAAGTCACTTAAACAGATAATATTTTCTTATTTGTGTCAGTAGTGCTGCAAAAAAGATCTCACCCGATGTTTCAGCCCTTTGCTCAATTGCTATAGCTTTGTTAAGACAAAATTGGAAAAAAGTTTAGAAGTTAATATTGCATTTATTTTTGACAACATCGATAAGCAGAAGCTACTTTGAAATAATTTTCAGGGAAGCTTTTTCATAAACAGTTTTTTGAGTTTTTCCTAACTTAGAAATAGAAATGAAATGAAATGCAACTAAGAACAACTCAAAATAGCTTTAACAGGAGAAAAAGCAAAGCTTTTTAAACAGCTGAGGACTGGGCCTTTGAACCTGTCATCATCATGAAATGAATGACAATAACATTGCCAGCATCAATCAATTAAATTTCCTCTAGAGCAGTAAATTTTGTATATAAACTTGCATAAAATTCACATGAGTGCAAAATTATCTTTCCCAGCTCCTTTTCTTCTTCCATCATTGAAAGTGTGTACTTTCAGAGAATTGAAGAAAATATGTCTCTTCCATGTTGACAATGCAATTCATCTTACAGTGAAAATTTCTTTGCTGCTTTCCAGATTATCATACCAAGATTAGGTTGGAGGTGGCTGTTATTATTATCTTCTTTACCATCTATTTTTGTGCTTATCTTCTATGGGCTCACACACGAGTCACCAAGGTATTTAGTTATGAAAGGCAGGATAGCAGAAGCATGGAAGATTCTAGAGAAGATAGCATCTATCAACAGAACCAAACTTCCCCTTGGAGTTCTTGTCTGCGACCAGGCAACCAAAATGGATGAAGAAAACTCTCCATCATCGGTCACTTCTCTTCTTGCTTCAGCAAGAGAAAAGAACTGCTATTCAAAAACATGCTTATCGTCAGTTTTTGAATTGCTTTCATCAAAACTAAGAAGAACTACCCTTCTCCTTTGGGGTTTGTACTTTGCAAATACATTTTCGTATTATGGAGTTCTGCTGCTGACCTCTGAGCTGAGCTCTGGACAAAATACTTGTAACTTGACAACCAACCTTTTGCAAAATGCAAATGATGATAGGCTCTACAGGGACGTACTTATTACTAGTTTTGCAGGTGAGTAGTTTCTCAGAATGGTTAACTCCATGTACTTTGACAACGTCGCGACATGATAAATAATGAAAAAGATTTGGGGGAAAAATGTCGCAGCACACTTTAATTAATAGTTTCTGTTTTAGTGTCCCTTAGTAAATCATTTCTTATTGATTTACATTTTTATGTTTACAGAACTCCCAGGGCTTATATTAGCAGCCACCATTGTAGACAGAATAGGTCGAAAGCTTAGCATGGAAATAATGAGCATATTGGGATTCATTCTGCTACTACCACTGGTTGTGCATCAGAATGAGATTGTGACCACAGCTTTATTGTTTGGATCTCGCATGTTTGTCACCTCAGCATTTGATGTTGTTGTTCTCTACGCAAATGAGGTGGGTTGTCTATGATTTCCTTTTTGCTTAACATCAGTTCATTTTGCTAGGCCCAAGAAAGAAAATAATATTCACTGTCTGAATTCTTCTTGCTGTTCTTCTAGAGGAATTTGATCTATCAAATGAAGTTAATTCGAAGAGTAAAATGGATCATCTAGTGAACTTAGACAGAAAAATCAATTCATTTTCTAATTGCTGCTACTGAATACAGAACTATGTGCCACATAATAAGGTTAAATTTGAAGAAAACCAGAAAAACAATCTTCATCCATATGTAAATAACCTTAGAGCTTTATGTTAACCACTTTGCACACTCAAGTATACTTATCGTTAACAAATAATAAGGTGATCAAACGAGTATCGTTCCACAGAGAGTTTATGAATAAAAATAAGTACCAATCACTAACAAACAACTTTCTTCCAAATCAAAGGAATAAAAAAGGTTTTTTATTCCTTTTTTATGGAATAAAAAAGGAATAAAAAAGGTTGAGTTTTTAAGATTTAAAACAAAGCAACATAAATATTTAAGAAAAGATTAATGGATAAAAAGCCTAGGATTATAATTTCATCTAAAACAAATTCAAGTGAGAAAAACCCTTTTCAACATATAATAATTTTGCGAATTGATTATTCGTGACATATAAATTCCTTTAATTCTCTTTCAAGTAATTAAAGAACTTATCCAATTAATTACAAAAGCCATATGTCTATGCCAATGTAAAAAGAATGAGTAGATAACGAACGAGTCACAATATGTTTATCCAAGGTAATTAGGTATATCTCTATCCTAATTATGAATAAAATTAACTCATCACAAGTTAATTCTAACAAGAGTTATTTGTTTATAGATCTAAAACGAAAACTCCTCTTTCAATTCCTAAAGGTTTTGTCAAATGAAAAGATGATTAGTCTTTTTAACAAATAAAACATGAATAAATAAATCAATAAAGCATATAACCACATGAAGAAATAAGATAACTCAGATAAATTGACTAGGAATTCATCGCAATCTTAGAACAAATAAATTACCTACTCATCATCATCTCAAAACAATATAAGATAAAAGATTAAACATAAAAGGTGAGAATAAAAATTATGAGAGATGAGATGATATTGATCGCCTAGAAAACTAACCTATTTATAGAAGACTAAGATATTAAAACTAAACTAACTATTACAAAAGAAGTATTTTTCTAATACAAATACGAAGTAGTTTTCCTCTTTGACTTTGTCTTCCAATTTCTTCTAATTCTTCTCCTCCTTGACTTCTAATTCCTCCATGATTCCTCCAAATATTCTTTTTCTTGATCTAGGATTCTCCTTTCTCCTTAAATTTCACTTTTTCCCTTTTTCAATCTTTTTCCATAAAAATTCATGCAATCAAAGAATTAAATATGGGAGTAAAAATAGTCCACAAATTAGCATAAAATAACTAGAATTATCAAGAAATAATTCATTAAAAATCATATAAAACTAGTTATTTTATTGCCTTATCAAACATCCCCACACTTAAACTTTTGCTTGCTCTCAAGCAAAATTAAGACAAAGGAAATAAAAACAACTTAAAATCTTCTCAATAAAATGACTTTTTACAAAAAAATTTTCAAATTCAACAATGACTTCTTCAAACAAACAGCCTTATTTTACAAGTAATGATATAAGAATAAGAATATCAAAGTACTTAAGAATGAAAACATTCAAGACCTAAATCCCACAATTTCACAAATCTCTTCCTCAAAACAAGTTAAGTGCATGTGATAAGTTTGCCAATCAAGATTCAACACAAATACTCAATCAACTCAACATATGCCAATAACAAAATGAGAAAACAGTTAAGGGTTCCTAAAGTAATCAAGAAACAAATCTAGTCATTACAAATTCACAACCATAAGCTTGTAAACTAACACACTCTCCACTAATGAATTGAAATTGGTCTACTGGAGTCAAATAGGACTTTTGACTTATAATGTTAGGCTAGACAATTGGTTATCAAATGAAGGATAAGGATATAACAAAAATATCAAGAAAGTTATAATACATAAATGCCCACAATCTTTCTTTTGAACAAAACAACCATATATCAATTTCTTTCATCAACAATTATAACACATCCTTCAATGAGAACTTTGTTCTTATATCATCTTTATTCAACACTTCTATTTTTCACTTCTCATTTTTTTCTTTCTTTCACTTTTTTTCTTTTTTACTTTCACAGCAAGCTTTTTCTTCTTTTTTTCCTCCTTAGTAACCACAGCTTGAACCACTATTCTTATTTGATCAAGAATAATGAGAATAGCAACAAGACACTTTACTACCAATCCAACAATCAACAATAAACAATGAACTTTAAGAAGAATTCAATAATGACAACCCACAATTATGAATTTTCAATAACAATATGGAGTAATGCAACAATTTAAATTCAATAATCGACAACCTCAAGCATACAAGGAAATAAGAAACCTCCCCACATTTATGTTAATAAGTGTGTTAGAAATTAAATTCAAATTAACAAACCCAAATCAAATTTAAATTCATAAACCCTAGATCCCAATTTCAAATCCAACAAATTACTCAACAAAATATAGAGAAAAAGATGAAGAGATACAATATTAATGATCCTTGAGTGATTATCGGTGCCGGATGATGATGACAAGTGTGATTAACCTATGAATTGAGAGGCAATGGAAATCTTTGTTCTAGGCAGATGCTTTGTTTGGGTTTGAAGAAAAAAAATGGATTTGTATGTGAAAGAGAGAGATTTTGGAAGTTGAGGGAATGAGTTTGTGTTTAGGAGGAAGAAATAGAGAGATTTTGGTGGAAAGAAGAGGATTTGAGTAGCTTTGAGAGGAGTGAGTCTGCTGGTGTAAGAGAAAAGAGAGAAAGGAGGAAAAAAAGAAGGAAAAAGGTAGAGGGTTTGATGGTTTCTTTGAAAAAATATTGTGATGCAAGAACAATAACGAATAAATGACTAAACAGAAGAAAAACTGGAAGTTACGTGAAAACTATCTAGTTTTCGGGGATACGATCAAAGTTGAAAACTATCAATAATCAAAAGTTGTCGAAAAACTGTAAGAAACCAACATTAAATAACCTAAAAACGAAACCTAAACCTAATCGGAATTTAAAAACAATGAAAATACAAAAATATCCCTAAAAAACAACAAAATTACGAAAACATCCCTAAAAACATGAAAATGCCCGAAAGTCCATCAAGAAGATCCTAGATGGTTGAAAATTCCCTAGGTCATGCCAAATTGGTGAGACTTGCTCTTTGGTCAATTTCCTGTCGTCCTGTCAAATTTGAGCCCATTCCGAGCAATGAATAGTGCCCCATGAACAGTGATCCGGCATCATTCTCCTCGGATGGGAAGAGATTTGCCCTCAAATCTGACTCATTCTCGACAGCTGCTTCATCTGCTAACTCTTCCTCGTCCTCGCATTGGTAAGGTGAGAAATCAGCAACATTGAAAGTACCCGACATATTATAGATGCCTGGCAAGTCAATCTTGTAGGCATTGTCATCAATCTGCTCCAACACCTTGAATGGCCTATCTGCGTGTGGCTGCAATTTGCCAAATCTACTTGCCGGAAACCTCTCCTTCCTCAGCCGAATCCAAACCAGATCGCCCTCCTTGAACACAACCTTCTTTCGATGCTTGTCGACCCTTTGCTTGTATTGTAAGTTTTGTTGATTAATTCGATTATGGACTTGATCTGTTTAGGAATGCAACTCCTTGATCTACTTAGCATGCTCCTCCGTATCCGAATTGAACTGGCGATGGACTGGTAATGGATTAAGGTCCAGTGGAATAGTTGGATTGCGTCTGTAAACAATCTCGAACGGACTCTTCCTCATCGTTCGATTCACTGTATAATTATATGCAAATTCAGCCTGTGGCAACACCAAATCCCATTGCCATGGACTGTCTCTGAGTAAACTTTGCAGCAGGTTCCCCAAACTCTTGAGTAAACTTCGCAGCAGGTTTGCAGCAACAGCACCAAATCCTGCTTCCGTTTGTTCGTCTGTTTGAGGATGATGAGAACTAAACTGCAGCTTGGTGCCCAAATGCCGCTAAAGAGTTTGCCAAAAATGATTGACAAATTTCACATCTTTGTCGGAAGTGATCGACTGTGGAACTCCATTGTAATTTGACAATCTCTTGTAAGAACAATCTAGCCACCCCTGAAGCATCAAACGTCTTGTGGCAGAGAACAAAATGTGCCATCTTCGAAAATCTGTCAACCACTAGCGTAATTGAATCCTTGTTCCTTTGTGTCCTTGGCAGCCTTAAAACAAAATACACACTGATGTCTTCCCAAGGTGCCAATGGAACTGGTAATGGCAAATATAAACCAGCATTGCTACTCATAGTCTTAGCAATATGACAAATCTTACATCTCTGAACACAACAAATCACGTCCCACTCCATCCTAGGCTCATAAAAATGCTCTCGCACCAATGCCAACGTCTTGTCAATCTCAAAATGTCCGGCTAATCCCCGAAAAAGAAATTTGTCCTGAATCATGAACAAATGCTGTAGTCTCGTCTGACATTTCTCCCAAAAGCCCCTGAACTCCGGATCATCCCTATACAAACTAGAAAATGAATCAAATCCTAATACCTGGACCTGCATTGTGTTCCCCAAGGAATGTCACTTGCTCAATGCATCTACCACCCGATTTAATATTCCAGCCTTGTGCTGATTGGAGAAATTGAAAGCTTGCAGAAACGCTACCTACTTCTCCTGTCTTGAGTTAAACTTGTGCTGTCCATTTATGAACTTCAAGACCTCATGATCCGAGAACAAAACAAACTCCTTGTAAACTAAATAATGCCTCCAATGTTCCAAACTCCTCACAATCGCATAAAACTCCTGATCATATGTTGAATATCGCTATTTTGCCTCTATAAGCTTCTCACTGAAGAAAGCTACCGGCCTGCCTCGCTGACTCAACATTCCTCTAATTCCTATTCTTGAAGCATCACAATGTACTTCGAAAATTTCAGAAAAGTCAGAACAAGAGCTTCAGTTACCTTTTGCTTCAGCAATTGAAAAGCCGAATCTGCCTCAACAGTCCATATGAATCAACTTGCCTTCAAACAGTTAGTCAATGGTGCAATGATGGAACTGAAACCCCTGATAAACTGTCGGTAGAAAGATGCTAGTCCAAGAAAGCTGTGGACATCAAACATCGTCTTCAACGTCTCCCAATTTTGAATAGCTTCCACCTTGGCAGGATCCATCTGAATTCCTCGACCCGACACCACATAACCCAAAAACGTCACTTGATCCATCAGTAAGTGACACTTCTTCACAGTTGTAAATAACTTTTGCTTTCTTAACACCTAAAATACCTCCCACAAGTTGTAAATGCTACTCAACCAAAACATTAAAAATCAGGCTGTCGTTGAAGTACACCACCACCTAATTCATCAACCTCATGAAGGTGCTGGGCTCATTTGACAATCCGAACGGCATGACCCAACGTCTCGTCCAACCCATCTCGTGTCTTAAATGCACATCCGCCACTGACCATCTTTCTTCAACACTAATAACTCCCTTTTCCATCAACTCGAGCACCTGCCTTTGTAACTCCTCATGCTCCTTAGGACTCATGTGATAGGCTACTTTATTCAGAATAACCGCACCAGGCACAAAGTCTATACAGTGCTGAATGTCCCTTATAGGCGGCAAACCCGGAGGCATCTCCTCTGGCATCACATTAGCAAATTCCCGCAGCAATGGGATATTTGCTCGGGGAACTTAGAATGATCTACGTTTTGCTCCAAAACAACCTAGGCAAAAATTTCTGTTACCTTGTTCGTCTCCTCATGAAAAGCAGCCCTGGACAACAGAACTTTTGCCACCTCCTTCCTCAGATCTGAAGGACCCAATGTAATGCTTTGGCCATCCTTGCTGAAAATGTAAGTGTTTCGGAACACATCATGCTTCGTTCGTCGATCATATAGCCATGGCCTTAATAGCAGAATGTGACAAGCATCCATGAGCACAATGTCATACTATACCTCATCAATGTACCTCTTCCCAATCGAAAACTGAACCAAGCATCATCTGCTGAACTTACCTTGCCCTTCTTCAGCCACGACAATTTGTAGGGCTGCGGATGCTCAATCATTTCTAATCCTAATTTCTTTACCATTGTCATCAAGACCACGTTCTCGCAATTGCCGCCATCAATAATCATGTTGCACACCTTTGCCCGGGCAGTACATCGAGTATGGAAGATGTTATGTCGTAGCCAAGACTCGTCTTCTGTTGTCGCCATAGTTAGCAATTGTCGAATCATCAAGGATTCTCTCGAATCTGCATATACAATGTCCTCTTCATTCGGTGCGTCATCAGGGTCCTCTTCATCCTCGTCAAAACTTGACTCAAGAACTTCTTCGCTGAGTGTCACGAATTGCCTGTTTAGGCAGTCTGCGACTAAGTGTCCAATACCCTGACACTTAAAACATCGCTTGGCCGTTGTTGCCTCCTTGCTGGTTCTGCCGTGCTGACCTTCCTTGGCCACTGTCTTTCCTTTTTTGCCCTTATTTACAACCGCCGCCTCTGAAGATGATTGTCTGCTAGGTTTGTTCGGAAATTTGGTCGGAACCCTAGATCCTGAACTGCCGCCTTTCCGTCTATGCTGCCCCTCGACTTTGAGGGCCAATCTGCAAACATCTTCATACGTCTAGTATTGTTTTAGTTGAACCACATCAGCAATCTTGAACTTCAAGCCAGTAAAAAATCGTGCCACCGTCTACTCGTCTTCTTCAGCGACGTCACATCTCATGCGCAACCGATCAAACTCCGTAATGTACTTCTCCACCTCTAAATCACGTTGCCTAACAGAATGATATTCAATAAATGCCTCCTGCCTTAAGTGAGTCGGCAGGAACTTCTTCTGCAACAATTTCTTCATTTTGTCCAAGGTCGAAAATTTTGACTTCCCTTCTCGGGCGTGTTGCTTCTCAACATGCTCCAACCAAATCAAGGCATGCTTTTGTAGTTTAATCCCCACAATCTTAGGCTTCTGTTCTTTTGTCAAATGTCGAAGATCGAAAATCTGTTCAACCGTATGCTACAAATCTATAAATTCATCAGGATGTGAAATACCTTCAAAATCGGGAATCTCAATTTTCATGTCGAAATTTTGGAAAGAAGATTGCTGCCTGCCTGTTCGTTCCAGTAGGTCATGCCGCCCCAGGTTCAATGCTGAAATTGGGTTGACATCTTCCTACTCATTGTTGGACTCAGCCTCCGATTCCACCCATGCATTGGACTGAACATCCAACCGCGCCTCCGCCAGTTGTCGTTCCAAGTCCTGGATCCCCCTTGTTTGTTCTACGTTTTCGTCTTCGATTTCACGTAGGTCTCGCTGACGAGGCAGTTCGTCTTCCTTAGGAATGAGTCCACGTCCCGTTCCAGCACGACGCCATCTGCGTCCCCCACGAATCTGTTCAACCATTGCTTCAAGCAACCTATGCTCTGATACCAACTGATGTAAGAACAATAACGGAAAAAATGACTAAACAGAAGAAAAGCTGGAAGTTTTATGAAAACTATCTATTTTTCGACAATACAACCATAGTTGACAATTAACAATAATCAAAAGCTGTTGAAAAACTATAAGAAACCCACATTAAATAACCTAAAAATGAAACCTAAACCTAATCGGAAGTTGATGTGATTTTCTTGTGGGTTGAAGGGTTAATTTCACAAACAACAATCAAACCAAATCTGTATGAAATAAATTACTCATCAAAGGTAAGTTTTAGGAGATTAGGAAGACCTTTGTAGATTAAACCACTACAACAACCAACTTCTTGATTTGGAAGACAACTCAATACCTCACCCAAAGTGATTGAGAGCCCAAGGTTTAGTGTATAGAACCCTAATCT
>JAOXNR010052690.1:4914-15860 GCA_028571225.1 Parsonsia alboflavescens | reverse complement strand
CTTCCAGACAGTGGTACTTAGAGTTTCATAGGGTTGTCATTTCATCCAGTTTTGTAGAAAATAGGGTAGATCAGTGTATATACTATAAGGTCAGTAGGAGAAATTTCATTTTTCACATTTTGAATGTAGATGACATTTTGCATGTAGATGACAGTTTGCTTGCCAGTAGTGATGCTAGCTTACTACATGAGACAAAGAAAATGTTATCACATAACTTTGACATGAAATTCCTTGGTGAAGCATCTTTTGTCCTGGGCATTGAGATCCTTAGGGATCGTTCGTGCTGTATGTTGGGTTTATCTCAGAGGGCATATGTTGATCGCATATTGGGACGACTCAATATGTTGGATTGCAAGCCGGGAATTGCTCCCATCGTCAAGGGTGACAAACTGAATTTGACCCAATGCCCTCAAACAGATTTGGAGAAAACCCAAATGAAGAATGTACCTTATGCTAGTGCACTTGGCAGCATTATGAATGCTCAAGTCTGCACTAGGCCGGACATTGCCTTTATCACAGATCTTCAAAGCAGATATCAGTCAAAACTAGGACATGATCACTAGGTTGCTGCCAAGAAGGTATTAAGATACTTAAAGAGGACAAGAGATTATATGCTGACTTATAGGCATGTGCAGAGCCTTGAGCTGGTGGGGTATTCGGACGCAGACTTTGCTGGCTGTGAGGATGATAAGAAATCAATATAGGTTATGTTTTCACTTTAGCAGGAGGTGCAATATCCTGGAAAAGTGAAAAACGAAAGTCTATTGCTTCCTCTACCATGCAGTCTATTGCTTCACTTTATGAATTCTTCTATAAAAAAATTATTTTTTGTAAATATATTTATAAATTAAACCCAAGGGGTATTAGATAATTCTTTTTTTTTTTTTTTTTTTGAAAAACAAAGAAAGTTGACCTACCATTAGAAACTTAATAGAAACACTTTATAATTTGAGCTTCATTGCCCACTACAAAATTTTCGTGTATATATATATATATATTTATATGATAATGCTATGGAGTTCATTAATGTACTCTGTATAGAGTGAATATTTAAATCTCTAACGGTTAAAATTAACAATCAACATCTGATTTTATTTTTTAAAAAATAAAATCCATTAAAAAATTTTTTTAAAAAATATATTTTATATATTATATCTTAAAAGGATTAAATTAAATCTTAGGGTTACTAGATCAAATTTATTATTTCTTTAAAATAAAAAAATTTAATTGACCATTAAGTTTGATGGTTAAAGACTTAATCGTGCATTCCATATAGGGTGCAGACACCATAACATTTTTGTTCATATATATAAATATATATATATATATATTTGTATATATATTTATATATATGAAGACATAATTTATGTGGAAATATGCAAAAAGAAAAAATCACAGAACCAAAGTCCACAACTAAAACTTCCATCATGCTAAAATTGACTTTGCATTAGGTCTCGTTTAAAGGAAAGTTACAGGTTCGTATCAATATTTAGACAAATAAGGGTGAGACCAAATTACATCAATGTAATAACCGAGGTGATAGGAGAAATCTGGATGGGACAAAATATGTGGGAAGGCCTAGATAAAAGTCCATAAGGCCTCGATTAAAAAAGGCCTAAATGGTTGGCAAAGGTCTAATCAATTAAGATTGAATATTCATGGGATAAGATCGAGTGTTCTAACATTGAATCATTGATCAGAATGCTAGACCATTAGGCGAAATGCTTGCCCTCTGGTTCACTTGACAAACTTGTAATAAGGGAACACTCCAATAGATACAAAGTTAAAAAATATATAAAGGTGAAGGCAATCCTTGAATGAGGTGAGTACAAATAACTTATCAAAACTCTTTTCTTCTGATTATCTTGTCTCCATTAAGTTCTTGACTTTTATCATCGGAGTTATTACAGGAGAGGATCTCCATCGTTCTCATTAATTTCAGGTGCTCTTCAAATCATCTTGAACTGCAATTGTCCAGGCAGGATTAGCAAACCGTTCCCGCCACTTTTTGGTGCTATCAGTTTGGTTCCATTACCGGGAATGTTTTTCTTGTTTTTCCTTTGGGCAATTGTACTCCATATCTGTTTTCACAAGATTCCGGTCGTACGCAGTCCTACAATGAATCATGCAGAAAACTCATGAAGAAGGGCTAAAAACAGAAAGGCCTAGATGCTTTGTGCCAACCATGTTCCATAATCCAAAATGAAGTTCGTCTCCTAGACTCCAGGTAGAAAATCTGTAAAAGAGAGACTCGAAGCAAATGGAGCTGGACCATAGAAAGTGGATGATCTCAAAAGAAGGCTAATTCAAGGGCGAAGTTTACCAGGAGAAGAGCTTTATGTGGGGGGAACATCCAAGATCCAAAATTTGGAAGAAGAATTATAGAGAGCTAATGAGAAAAATCAGATGATGGTTGATTGGGCTAACTTAAATTAGAGGTTGGCATTAATAGACCACAGCTTAGCTCCTCCAATGCATGGAATGGCAATCTCGGAGCAGATCACGGTCTCCCAAGAAAGGATCAATAAATAAATCTCCCTTCGCAAGGTGGATGCGGGAAGCACCACCAAATACCGACTTCACACTTCCCACTCTTCCTCTATTTACGGGATGGGGAAGGGCTCAGTATCATCTCTGTCGTTATGGAGATGCAATGGGTGTCATAACTAATGACGAAGCAGTAAAATATAAATCCTTGGCCAGTACACTGGGAGATAATTCCACCACTTGGTTTACGAATCTGCCGCCAGGATCAAATGACACTTGGGTTGCCTTTGAAAAATAATTCTTAGCAAGGTTTGGTATTTCGGGAACTTTTGCCGAAACCCAGGGTGATTTGTTTAATTCTTAGCAAGGTTTGGTATCCAAGAGAAGGTTTAGAGGCTTATATTGAAAATTATAAGAAGGTTTACGATGACATAGATGGTGTTTCAAAAGCGGTCGCTCTTCACTCCTTCATTCCATATTTGACCACCCAACACGGTGGCCGAAATGTTTGAAGTGGCCAAGAAGTTGGCCTCCTCACAGACAAGAGGATAGACAGGGAGTACTCACCCGAAGGATCTTTGACTCCCGTTAAGGAACCGTCGACAACCAAACAAGTGGAAGTAGTATCTTCATCTTAGAGAATGTCAGTTGTCGAGGCAGTCAACCACGAGGGACAATGGGTCGTCGCCGTATTACCTAGAGAAGGTGCTACAACTCGTCTCAAAGTTCGGATACTTCCGGATAGAAAAAGTGCTGCAAGAAAGCAATCAAAAGGCCGACTACAGATGCAAACTCGCCTAAGTCAATCTAGCAGGATACACCAGAAATAGGTCCATTCTCAATAGAAGTTTTTACGGCAGCCCTAAGATCGTCACAAATATTCACTTTATGCGACAAATAACTGTATACATGGTCGTAAAGCCGCCATATATAATCTAGATTTTATACCATATACCTCAGTATATTGTCTACGATATGCGATGGTTCATCGTGTATTTTGGGTTTTCAGTGACGATTTACACTTCATCGTATATATTTGTAGCTTTACATGATGTAATGTGCTATAATAGTTCAAATGTTATACGTTAAGGTTCGATAACCATTGACTATATTTTATTTTATTTGTGACATTTTTTACATACAACGATCTTATAGCCACTATATTTCTTTTTTTTTTAAAAATATGCGAGTAATTTTTAACTGCCCAATAAGTGTGCATATATATATTTTATGTATTGAAATTTTTTTGTAGTAAAATTCAAAACAAATATAAATGTTTTCAATTTGATCATAATAATAAGTTTTTCATTTAAAGAGTTCACTGTTGTATACCAAATAGAATTCGGACATATAATTCTATCGAATTATAGGAATAAATTTTTAGACGCTTTTTTTTAACACCTTTGACATTTATATAAGTTAAATAGATATATTTAGGTTAATTTTTTATCAACGAGTTCTTTTTTTTTTTTTTTTTAAATTTTAACATTTGAAACTTTTAAATTGAAGAATATTTTTTACTGCTATGCATGGTTACTTTTGCAACTACTAATGAGGATGAAACCAAATATTGACTCATCAAACAATTAATTTAATTTTTCTCCATACAAAAATTAAAAATATTTAAGCGATTTATATTCTTAACCCTAGCAATCCAATCTTTTGACTTAATACATATATTAAAGAAATTATGCCCTAAGAAAAGTAACCAAATTACTTTTTATTACTAACTATGTCAAATGAATGACAAGAGCAACATATAATCAAACGCACAATACTAACTTTTCATTTACTAGAAACACTACAAAATTGTCTACCGGAGTCATTATAATACACACATTAACCTTTGCATTTACTTGTCTACAAGGATTGTGCTAGCCTGGTAATGTGTCCTAGGGTCTAACAAAACAATTGTTCCATGTGCTTCGAAATTGCTTCCTTCTGTAAATGTAAACGTACTGATAGCACCAGGCATATGGTAGCATCTTTCTGATCAACCTTCACACCCCTATCAAGAAATGTCTCATTTAGCAATATCTTGATATCTCTCACAAAAATAACTTATGCTTATGCACTACAAACATAAAAACAAGACCAAAAGCATCCAAATGAGGAAGAATTTTAAACCATGATATTTGATGCAAACCTCCCTGAAAGGATTGTTAAATCTAAGAAATGTGATTGTTATAAACACAAGAACAAAAATATCAAAGTACCTAGAATGCAAGATCTAACTTCAAGGTGAAAAAGTCCCCGAATCCTAGAAAGAGCAACCTCATCTATTTGTCAAAAATCAAGTTGGAAGAACTTGAGAAAGCAAAAGCTTCTTCTTAACGTACAGATTGTCGAATATCACATGACCAAGAATTTTGAGGCCTAAAACCTATATTTTATGCTCCTTCATGCACTCTTTAGACAAACCCCATTAAACTACTCACTACTAATCATGAAACAACGTAACTGTCAAGCTTCATCAAAATACCAAATTACCGGATTTATATATCATACAGAAAGAGGAAATTCAGGTAACCGATTGAATTCGCTTAACTAACAATGTAGCCACTGAAGTTCTCACCGTTTTTCAATTTGACCATTGAATTATAAAACCAATCAATTTAATCATTATACTCTACATTTTAAGACAATTTAACCATTATTCTATGCATTTTAAGACATTTTAACCATTATACTTTGCATTTTTTGGAGAATTTAGCCACTTTATAATGGTTCGGTTAAAAAATAGTCATGAATGTAATAATTTTTCAGTAATAATGTCACATGGTTTTCCATATTACCAAAAATTTTCATTTTAGCTAAGAGAATATTTTTCAATTTGTCAATTTTCTTTTTTATCTAATTTTTTATTGACACATTATTTGAATGATACAGAGAAAAATTTTTACATTTAATTTAGTCAATAAGGAAATTTTCGATGACATGTCAAGCCATGTGATACTGTTAACAAAGATTGATTACATTTGTGACTGTTATTTGATTGAACAACATAGAATGGTTAAAATGTCTTAAAATGCATAGTATAATGGTTAAATTGATTAGTTTTGTAGTTCAATGGTTAGACTGAAAAAAGTGACAACTTCAGTGGCCACGATATTAGTTAAGCCCAATTGAACGTGAGGACCAAGTAATAGTTCGAAACAATACAAGGCAAGGAAATCCAGATAAATCTATGTTCCAAATCCTTACAATTCAAGGCAAGGAAAAGCAACCACTAAATGCAAGTCTTGTTTTGCACATCCAACAATGCCAAACGCCCTTCATTTCCTCCTTCAATTGATCACACAAATCTTCACATATCTTCTGCAGAATTTTTCTTAAATTGCTTATGCTTATGTTGGTGTTCCTCTCTTAGCCTATTCATCTCATGCTACAAATTTCATGTAAATTAACGGTGAATCAGCCCAACTTCAAAGCATCTTAGTTTGGTTGCAGAATCCTTTAGTGATATCATAGATTATCCCTTTCCCATGCACCTTACACGGTACCATCTCTCCATTCTAGAAGTTAAAAAATATAAGAATTTAATTGATAGGTATCAAGGAGCCAAGCAAGCTTTTATTGGATCAACTTGGATGCTATTAAGGGGAGAATATTTCAAGGATGATACTCATGGAAGAAAGAAGACTTATAATGACTTGTATTTCAAGTATAAGAGTCCTTGGAAGTCTTCAAGTGGTAGCCTTGCAAAATGATAATTTAATGGAATACAAGCTCTATGCAATGAAGTTCCTTTATATGAAGATTCAGGGATAAAGAAGACATTGACGACATACGTGCAAGAAAAAGAAGAACTATCAGGTTTTGAGGCAATGATGAAGAAATCCACCCTTGATCAAGTTGAGCCAACAAAGAAGTTGTTATTTGTTTGGAACATTGAAGGGTTTTAGGAGTTTGAAGGCATAGAAATGTGTCTAAAAGAACCTAGTTCAAGTCCACAAAGAGTGCAAATTGAAGGCAAGACAAAGCATAGAATAGAGGGAGAAAAAAGAAGCAAAGATGGCTAAAACACAGAGCATCCAGTGAAGGACCTCACTTCAACCGGATGGTGCACCGGACAATGCATTGGGCCAGCTACATTTTCAATTAATTTTTATGGATTTTTCATTTATTTCTTCGTCATTTGGACCTTGTATTAAGGCTGTAAGTGTCTAATTACATTATGCACAAATTGTTAGCATAATTTAGGGCTTCGGGACTATACATAATTCCTTATCTTTGTGAGACAACTGAACTATTCTACGAACAACAATTACAATAAGTGACTTTTCTTTCTTAAATCAAACTTAATTTTTGAATGGCTTTCTTCAAAAACTTAACTAGGGTTGCAAAGATGCTTCAAAAGGGCTTTTCAATTACTTGGCTTATGCATTGACATTGTCTACCAAATCAATTAGGTTGGTTGATTGGTAGCGTTAACAAGAAGTCAAATCTAATTTCTAAGTTTGAACAACTTAATGAGTCTTGGGAATTTGAGTCTTCTATGTGATTGATCAGGAGTTGGGTCAAGATAATGATTAACTTAAACTCAAGATCACATCATAAATAGAAAATGTATTATCACATGATTCAACTCCAAATTATCAAATGATTCACGAAATGATCATACCAAAATTCCTACATTTCATTCTTGACATATTTTAAAGTGAAAAATAGATTATCGAAAGGAAAAAACTCACTGCAAAAGTAGCTACTAAAACAATCTAGTCTTTTATAACTCAAAAGTATAGCCAATACCATAATAATCAAAGATAACCATACCTACCAAAATCATAGGCGGGCATATTCAATGGAGAAGTTATCTAACAGCAAACATAAAAATTAACTGGTAATAGCAAGGATTCCACAAATAGAATCATCATATTCAAAGCCTCAAATAGGGGCATAAGGAGATCAAAGTCTTCAATTTGAACTATCTGAAAAGTCCCAAACAATTCGAGAGACAAGAGATCCCAATTACTAAATATTGCATCCTTCACTAGTGAGACTACCATGCTTCAATATTTGGTAAGGAGAACTCTTGATTACAGAGTTTACAAGATCAATTGAAGAACGTGATTTAAAAATAAAATTCTCTTTATTGAATCCTTGATTTATCACTTACTGATTTATTGTCATCATCATCATCCTTGAATATCACTCACTGATTTACTGTAAAGCTTTAATAGAAGAGGCATCTTGGCCACAATTGACATTAACGGAAAGTCTTGCTTATGTGCATTGCCCTTTGAAACCTAGATACGAGTGAAGTTTCGGAACAACATAGAAGTCAAAAAAGGCATTAAGAAATGTATTCAACCTCAATGCCCAATTACCGGATATTGAGGTCGACACAAAACCCCTAATGCAGCACCTATAATTCACAATCAAACACAAAAGAAAGAAACTCCCCTTCGGAAGAGATTCCAGGCAAGTGAATCAAAGCAACAACATCTAACTTCTACCCTTAATCTAAGTATTATGGTTTTCCTAGACCCCATCATTTAGCACTAACTTGATCAACATCAACGAATCCACCATAGTCAAGAAAAGAATGAAGGAATTATTTTCAAAAATAAAATATTTACAACAAAATACACAAATATAAGAACGCAAATGTTATTCCAACCCCTAACCCAAGGTCTTTTTAATGATACTAAACATAGAATTTGAAAACCCTAGAATATGAAATTTTCACTTTCGAGTTCGAGATGAAGCTGATAGGCATTCAGACACCCGTAAGATATATATATATATATAAAGCAACATACACAGATAGATAAGCGGTGCTCACCAAAGAGAGAGAGAAAGTAAGCTGGAGCGAATTTGTCAAAGATGATAACTGCTTTTGAAATCTTATCGTATTTCTCAAAATTTGGGTTTTCCTAGCTTCGAGCAAATTTTAGTTTGTTTCTTTGGTCATGGACGACACCGAGTTGTGTATTGTGGTTGCAGGAGGGTTTTTTGGAACAAGGGAAATGGAGGGCATTTGTTTCTACCATATGTTTTGGACAAGGAAAAATTGCCTTCTTTTTCTCTCTCTTGAATGGACAAAAAAAAAATCAAAACTTTTCCTTGTAGTTTTCCCTCCAAGCAGCCAAAACCACCCAAACACCCCCCCCCCCCCCCCCCCCCAAAAAAAAAAAAGAAACTTGCCGCACACAATATATACATGATTTAATCATACAAAATTTTTTTTTATAAGTTATTATAAATTATTACTCCTATTGTCATATATATATATATATATATATCTATATATATATATTTGTATATGTACATACAAACATAAAAGAACGTTGTGAATATTTATAATTAATAGATATCATTAAATAAGATTTTTAAATTTTTTTTTTTGTTTTACAAGAGTCTACAAATTCTTATGCCACTAAACTAAAAAAAAAAATTAGACATATATTATGAAAATTAAATTCAAAAATTAAAAATTTGAGCGTTTGTGAATATTTATAATTATCAGACAAAGTTTGTAAGATGATAATAGCATGTTTATTTTAAAATAACTGACTTATCTATTTAAAATAGCTGATTAAAGATAATGTATTATTAATATAAATCATTTAGCCATCAATCCCTAGTACAACCCCTACTTCTAGTGGTACTAGTACTCCTACTTGTAATGATTTAGGATAGAGGGATCATAAGGAATCGGAGGGAACAATTTCACAAGGGATAAGACAGTTCTTGCAAGAATAGAAATAAAAGGACACAAGTCTAGTCATATCATCCCTCCTTTTAGTCTGAAAAGGACCAAATTTTAGAAAAATTGAAGACTTTCCCTTAACCAAGCCAAGAGTTTGAGAGAAAAATTGTACCGTGTCTTCTTGAGGCTGTCCAAAGAAGACATAGGTGAAAGCCAAGACCTCAATTGTGGCCTTCCCATTCTTGGTACAACTAAAACTCACCGGTGAGCAGAGAAAGGGAGGTCAGACTAGTTATCGAATCCCACCGAGCTAAAAAAGACATCGATTTTTTACTGTTTGAACTTACCAAAGAAACACCCAAGAGACCAACTCTCAATAGTGGAGAACAAAATTACTTGCTACAGCCTGAAACTTGATCGTGAGTAGAGGAAGGGGTCATTTTCAAGTTGTAGAGAAAGGTCTAGGGAAGTGGCTTGAAGCACCAATGGTGAGGAGTTGAAGCTGGAAAGACTGTTAGGGTAACATGGAGGTTAGTTTAATTTCCACTTATATTCTATTTGATTCATTTTTTGCCTTGAAAAGGTTTTCAATCCCCAATGTGATTGTGATCGACATATATATTTAGGAATCCCTTCTAATAATTAAACGGTAAAATTTCTCTACTACTTGTGTAATTGCTGAGTTTTCTGTTTAGATTTATTGGTTTACTTCCAAAAAACAAAAAAAATTATGGCTTTCATTTCGATCATCTTTTGTCATCTTCAACCAATTTTCTCCTTTTCCTTGTTCCTCATTAAGCGGGAAAAAGTATGACGGAGATATTGAAGAATTTGTATTATTTGATGTGATCTTAAGTTGAAGGTTCTCATTATCTTGGCTCCACTCTTGATCAATCACATAGAAGACTCAAATTCCCAAGACTCGTCAAGTTGTTCAAGCTTTGAAATCAGATTGACATCTTGTTAATGCTAACAATCAACCAACCTCATTGATTTGGTAGACAATTTCAATCCCTAAGCCAAGTAATAAAAAATCCCTTTTGAAGTATCTCAAGAACCCTAGAAAAGTTCTCGAAGAAACCCACTCAAAGATCAAGTTTGATCTAAGAAAGAAAAGTCACTCATTGTAATTGTGTTTGTAGAATATGTTGGTTGTTTAACTATTACAAAGAGACTATTTATAGTCTTAGATGTAAGAAGCCCTAACCTATGTCTTATAATGGTCAAAGGAAAATAAAACCCTCTTAAAATAAGTGACATGACTAAAGAAATGAAGAAAAGTCAAGAGAAATCGCCAGAAAGGTCGCATTAAGGAAGTAGGGAGGGCTGTTTGGCACCAAGCTCAGGATCGGATCACATTGCGGATAGCTACAGGAATTGGAGGGTGAGACCCATCTGGAGTGGTGTTCGATGCTAGTCTGTCACTGTAGCATCGAATGTTACTATAGTGTCGCGCTCTGCCATGCCATCTAGTGAGCTCTAGAGCTTTCTCCGTGCCCAAAATCGTTCCATCTAGCCAAAATCGTTCCTAAGCCTTCCCACATCCCTTCCAAGGCTCCCAATGGTTTGTTCTTCATTTGATCTCTTCTCAACATCATCTTCAAAGTCTTGAATCATCAACAAGTTGTGCTCCTCCTTTCCTTGTTCTTCATCAAATTTAATCTCCTTGAAAATGGTTTCAAAATCAAGCAAATTTTCTCTTCCATCCTTGTATTTGAAATACAAGTGTTTGTAATCAATCTTCGAGTCAACATCTGGTTTATTTATTGCAAAGTAATGACTTGAAATCTTCCTTGATCTCTCA
>JAOXNR010052689.1:0-15862 GCA_028571225.1 Parsonsia alboflavescens | reverse complement strand
GTTTTTTTTTTTTTAAACTTTCTTGTGGAATTTACTTTTGGAATTACAAAGGATGTGTTTTGTTCAGTCTGCCCCCCCCCCCCCCCCCCAAGTGCTGTTAAGCGAAAGAAAGAAGTTCCCCCTTCAAATGTGGTTACTAGGCAACAATCCTGACGTAGTTCTTCCTCCAATCAATCAATATGAAGAAGATTATAATTTGGAACATAAGAGGTATTGGCAACTCTACCCCTTCGGATAAACTAAAACACCACATTTTAGTGTATAAGCCTTAGATTGTAGCTATTTTGGAGCTGATGATTAACTGTTCAAGGATATATCCACTTATGCATTTAAGCTTAAAATGCCCCATTATAACTCTAATTCGAATGGGAAAATTTGGCTATTTGGTGCTCTGAATTGCTGCTAAATGTTGTACAACACTAAAACCAAATGCTATCTTGTTTGGTGGAACAGTTCATGGGATTGGATGAAATATGCACGATGTCCTTTGTTTATGCAACTTGTGATTATATTGCTTGGAGCATGTTGTGGATGGAGATGGCAGAATTTTTGGATTTGGTCACAGGGCCATGGCTGATAGGAAGGGACTTTACGGTATCCGGATGAAAGTTTAGGATCTCCTTCAGCAATACTTGTGGGCTCTTAGACTTATCTTATGTTGGCAGCTACTATACCTGGTGCAGACCCATTAGATAGAGTTTTGGTTAATGAGAATTGGCAGAACACGTTTCATAGCTCCTCATTAGAGCATCTGCCATGGTTACCATCAGATCATAGTACATTACTTATCCCAACCGTTGTGGCTGGTAGCCAAGGCCCAAGGATTTTTCGATCCTGGAACATGTGGCTAAAACACAAGGACTTTCGAAAGATAGTTGAGACTTCCTGGCAGCAGACTGTTGAAGGAGACAGTATGCACCGACTAGCTGGAAAATTATGCAGACGAAAAAATTCTCTCACGGCTTGGAACAAAGACATATTCTGTCATGTGGAAACCAATGTGAAATGGGCTGAGAACTTGGTAACAACTCTGGAAGAGCCGATCTGATATTTCATCTAAAGAGTCAAGAGTTCTTTTGGAGATAGAAGTCCAGAATTAAATGGCTGAAGGAAGAGGAAGGAAATACATCATACTTCTCGAGATATTCGCATACAAGAAAGGCTGCTCTGCAAATTCATAAAATCCAAGATATAGTGGGTCATTGGCTAACTGAAGTTCATGACATTGAAAGGGAAGTAGTGGAATTTTATTTGGGGTTGCTAGCAGATTATCCGGGCTATCAAAGAGAGCCAAGTAGCTTCACAACAGCCATACCGACAAAAATCAACTCAACTAAGAATAGGGAGCTATCAACACTCCCAAATCTGGAAGAAGTGCCGGAAGCGGTGTTCAGATTGGTTGGAGAGAGTGCCTCGAGTGTGGATGGTTTCCCAAGTAAATTCTATACAACATTTTGGGACTTTATACAACTGGACATATTGCAAGCAGTGAGGGATTTTTGGTCAGGAGTGCGGATCCCTCAATAATTCACCTCAACTCAAATTATCCTAATACCTAGGGTCGACAACCGGGCAACCTTTGTAGTCTTCCCACCAATTAGTCTCTACAATTTTTCATCCAAGGTAATTGGGAATGTTATTTCCTTACGCCTTGCTAAGTTACTTCTCAATTTGATTTGGCCAAACCAAGGGGACTTTGTCAAGGGTAGAAATTTCTCTGAAAATATTCCCTTAGCTTCCAAATTGATGCACTCTCTGAACAAGAAATGCATTGGGAGGAACATGATCTTAAAATTAGATATGTTAAAGGCTTTTGATAGAGTGAAGTGGTCTTTTATATTGGAGGTGTTCTGAAAGCTTGGTTTTGGAAACCATTTCTTGAACCTAATGTACAACTGCTTGACCTTCAACAAATTCTCTATCACTATCAATGGGAAATTGTGTGGATTTTTCCCCTCTTCAAGAGGTGTTTGGCAAGGAGACCCATTATCTCCTACTCTGTTTATATTAGCAGTAGAGGTGCTATCAAGGGGACTAAATAACCTCTTGTATGAAGATGAAATAGGGTATTTTATCATAGAGCTTATTTGTCTTCCTGTTTCTCATTTAAGTTTTGCAAATGACATTATAATCTTCACAAGGGGACTAATAAGAGGGCTTTGGAGGTCGATAGAATTCCTAGAGTTTTACCAAGATTGCTCAGGCCAAAAAGTGAATTTCCACAAGAGTTTCATGTATCAATCTTCACACATCACTCAACAGAGCCGAACCATGATGAATGAAATCACAGGTTGTACCGAACAACAGTTACCAATGACTTACCCAGGCTATCCAATATTTTTAGGTACGTCTAAAATTTCATATTTTGGACCTCTTGTCAACAAGGTTAAGACACATATGAATGGATGGGAAAGGAAATATCTATCTCCAGGAGGTAGATTGATTCTCATCCAGCATGAATCCTTCACAGCAATTCATTAGGGAACTGGAGCGATAGTTTGCTTAGTTCTTTTGGGGTCACTTGGACTATGGCAGCAATAGGCATTGGAGTGCATGGGATAAAATCACTAAACCATATGACAAAGGAGGACTTGAGGTGACGGCGCTAAACAGAATAGTCCAGGCATTCAACATTAAGCTATGGTGGAAGTTTCTGACATCTGACTCGCTGTGGGTTCGCTACTTAAAAATGAAGTACAGATATCAGCCAGGAGCAGCCTGCCAATTTGCAGACGAATGCTACAAGCATCAAGTTAGGCAGAGCAATTCATCATTCTTGACAACATTCAAGGAGCTGAAGTTTACACTTGGTGTCTATCTTCAAATGGTTTATTCAACACTTCATAATGTATCTCGGCCTTGGAAGAGGAAGAACTAGGTGATTACACAATAGAACATTTTTTCCACTCGAAGATTCCATTATCATGGTCTATCTTCATGTGGAAACTGAGTAACAGCTTCTTGGCCACTGATGATATAAGAAGCCATCTTGGATTCCACCTTGCATTGAGATGTCATTGTGAAAGATTAGGAGAAACCATATCACACCTCTTTGGTAGCTCTCCAACTACAGCGCAGGTATGGGCACACTATAATCAGGTATTTGGATTTGACAGAAGACAGCTAGAGCTTGTGGAACATCTGCAAAACTGGAGAATGCAAACATGAAAGTTGGGGCTCCTGGCGACACTCATTTCGATACTCATTTGCCATGAAGTTTGGGTGGCACGTTCTGTGTCTTTTCATTCCAAAGAAACCAGTAGTACCAAGAAGACAATCAACAAGATTAATTGGCAACTATATAACATTAAAAAGGCATATCCTATGCCCATCTTAGATAATTTATTTCATAAGCTCTTGCTTTAGATTCATAATCAAGTATGGTTAGGTAATTTCGCCCTTTTCATTTTCACATTCAATAAACAGGTAGAGGTCTCAGCCTAACCCCATGTCTTTAGACGGTTTTAATATAAATAGATAAATATATATATAAATATATATATATATATATATTTATATTTATATTTATATTTGATAAAGGAATGATAAAATTATCACTTATTCCATATTATGGAAATTGCACCTAAAGGTGTGATTTAGTGGTTGGAAGGTGAGGCTTGTATGAAGTAAGCTGTAACATCGATTCGACTTATCTCTTTTTTCTTTTCTTTAAATCATCCACCCCTTCCCTAACCCTCCCTATATCCCCCTTGAGGAACGGTAGCACATCACCTAAAAGTGGTGGAACTAGGCCCCCACTGTCAGGAAGGGCCCTTTACCTAATACTATATTTTAAGAAAAAATTATCGACTTATATTTTAATGTGATCATTGAGTATTAAATATTTAAAAATATAAATAATTAAACTAAGGATATAATTTTTTTTTATTCTTATATAGGAATATAGAAGGATTAAAAATAATTTAAAATAATGTTAAGGATCCATTGGATGCACCCTGGAGCCTTCCCGAAGAAGTTAACAACCACCCTCAGGGACGAGGAATCACTCTCGAAGTCAAGAAACACGTCGGGAAACTAGTCAATAGCAAGAAAGGCCACAGACGAGGGAAACCCAAAAAGTTTCCGACCTCAGTGAAACCCTAAACCATGGAAGGGGTTACGACCTCAATAAAGTAGCCATGTCATGTAGCCAAGGATAGGATGTCGTTCCTGAAGAGCAGGGGAGCTCGCTACAAACTCCTCTTGGAGCAAAGATGCCTCCTCATTGTAGCCTGATCAAAATGGCAGGTGAAAATGCTTGAGGGGTAGCCCCCAATAAATTGAGGAGAGCATCTTCCCCCAATCAGGAGTTGTTGAGTGTTGTGGACCTTACTGAGCCTTTAAAGCTGCATAACAGGAGAAAAAATATGATGGTACTGGAGAGCCACAACAGCACATTGATGAGTACGTCTCCTTTATGGAGATGTTCGAGCATCTTGATCAAGTCAAGTGTAGAGCTTTTCAATCGACATTGACCAAAAAGGCCTAATCCTGGTTCAAGGGCATTCCGGAAGCAAGAATATCGAGCTGGACACAACTGAAGAACTATCAAAGCAGCATGAAGTGCGAAAAAGATATCAATGACCTTTTCCTCATAAAGAAGAAGGTCAGTGAGAGCGCCCGAAGCTAAAACAGTCATTGCAGCGACGAAGTAGTGGAGATTGAGTAGAAAAATGATGACATATACAGTACTGCCTCCAAGCAACGGTTGCAAGGGGGATACGTGGCCCTCAGACTGGCCAAGGAGATAGTGAAAACAATCAAGCAGCTGTAGACGCTCCTCAAAAGGCTTATCAAGGCTGAGGAAACAGCGGTCCAGTAGAAGATCTCTGGCTTCACCTCAGCGACCGAAAGAGACAACAAAGGACATCCAAAGAGTCCTCAAAAATCAAAGCGGGATAGGAAGGACCCTCACCCTAAAGAAGGGACCTCAGAAACGAGGAGAAAGACTATCCCAGACCTCTTGACCACTCCTCTCAAGATGTCACGAGCGGAAATCATGGTGATCATGGAGAAAAGAGGCCTCCTGAAGTCGCCCAGGCCTCTCAAGAGTCCTATAGCCAGAAGAGATCCAAAAAAATTTTGCCACTACCATAATGATCACGGTCACCTCATGGAGGATTGCTTCAACCTCAAACGTGAGACTGAAAGGCTAATAAAAGAGGGCCACTTGCAAGAGTTTTTGGCTAAGAATGCAGGGCATGTAAATCTACCACCAGCGCCCCACATAACACAAGACTTCCAATTGGCAAGATAAACGCCATCGAAAGGAGGTCGAAGGGAGCTCGAGGGAGAAATTTGGAACCCCTGACAATGTCACTCCAGATTGGCAACTTCTTGGTGAGAAAAATTCTAGTGGACAAGTGGAGTGTCATTAATGTCTTGTTCCGTAAAGCTTTCGATCAGATGGGAATTAACAACAGCTCACTGATGAAGGCAAGCATGGCTCTGACAAGTTTAAGGAAAGCACAACTTATGCTAATAAAAACCTGTGGGTCCCAACCACGGTCTGTGTGGGTGACAGGGAAATCACCAAGATGATGGAGTACATGGTTGTGGATGCCCTCAGATCTTACAATGCCATCCTAGGCCGAAGGGGGGTCATGGACCTAAGGGCAGAAATTTCCCTGCTCAATTACAAAGTGAGAATCCATGTCGAAGACACCTGGATCGTCCATGAACGAGATAGACAAGCTGCTGCCGAATGTTACCTAGTTGAGGGTAACAAGGAAAGCTCGCCAAAGGTCATGTAGGAGGAATGCATTAACCTTCCAAAAGAGGACGATCACCTTAGATTCCAGGCAGCAAGTGGAGGAGAGAAAGTCTTCCGCAACCCTTAATTCCTCTAGAAAGGGATCAAAATAGGAGAGCTCTTAACTCCAAAGATCAAAAGGGAAACTGGTGGATTCCCTTGAAGAAAACTTGAAGGTCTTCGCCTGGCAACCCAACAACCTAAAAGGGGTCGACCAAGCAATTGTTGAACACAAGATCGGGCTCAAGCCAAGAGTCAAACCGATGAAACAAAAGGAGAGGACCTTCACCCCTAAGCACAATGAGGTCGTAGCTTGAGAAGTCCAAGCTCTTCTTGACTTTAGAATTCTGAAGTAGTATACCCTGAATGGTTGGCCAACCCGGTTGTGGTCTCGAAGAAGGAAGGGACATGGAGGATGTACATGGACTTTATCACACTTAACAAGTACTACTAGAAGGACTCCTACCCCCTTCCTAGCATAGACTTGGCCAAGGCTGGTGAAGAAAATACAACATAAAACGCAGAAGAAAGGGAATAAAACGCAGAAGAACGGCTTCAGCAAAAACTGGCCTCGGCTGGATCCGGCACCGGCTGCTGCACCGGATGAGGAGCCGGATGTTCTCTGGAATTTGGCTGTCATGTTTGATCCGGCGCCGGATGGACTGATCAGGCGCCGGATGTCCTGCACATTTCCATCTTGGTTTCTTCTTCATTTGCACCTTGGTTCCATGCTTTGTCTTGGCTTCAGTTTGTCCTTCCTTGATCCTCAAACCATGGTCTTCCCGAAAGTCTTGAAATGAACAAGCATTACATAGCTTCAGTTCTTCCGGTTCATCCCCAAGTTTAATCCTCCCGAGCATGGCTTTGGATTCGAATCATTCTTCCTTGTTTTGAGTGGATATCATCAAAGCCTTCATCATTCTTCTCAAAATAGGATACGTGTATTTGAAATACAAGTCTTCGTGTATAGCCTCATTGAGTAGCGTCCTTGGATATCCATCAAGCGACCACTTCATTGTAATGCCCAATAGCTCGGGTTTCGCCAGAGCTTTTTCTAGTGGTAGATTGGTTAATGCCCTTGTCGGGTAAGCTTCAAACTAGGGCTTAAGCGTCCTTGAAGTAATAACAATCGGGTACATGAATTTTTTGAGGTCTAAATATCTAATTTCAAGACCTTCGAGCGAACAACGTACATAATATATTGGAAATTGTAAACCTGACCTGCCTTCTCTATTGTAGTTAAGTAAATCAAAATTTCCTCTCCCGACCTCGAGGAGCCAAGTTGTGGGGATTTTCCCAGAAATTCCTTCAATCTCCCAAAAGTTGTCTGACAATCCTCTATCCACTGAAAATCTTTGGGCCTTTACAAGACATCATAAAACCTTTCTCCTTCGTCAGCCATCTTACTAATGAAGCATCCCAAAGCTGTCATTTTCCCTGTTAAAGTTTGAACTTCCTTGATGCTCCTAGGAGGTTCCATGTCCAGTAGTGCTTTTATTTTATCAGGGTTGGCATCAATGTCTTGTTCTGATATCATCAAACCCAGGAATTTTCCTGTTGAAACCCCGAAGGTACATTTTTCAGCATTGAGCTTCATGTGAGCATCTCTCAACATCTAGAAAGTTTCCCTTACGTCTTCAACGAAGTCTTCTGAGGTTTTGGACTTGATTACAACGTAGTCCACATAGACCTCAATGTTCCTCTCGAGTCATTTTTGGAAGACCTTGTGCATGGCTCGTTGAAATTCTGCCCCTGCATTCTCTAACCCAAATGAACTAGGTCCCAACCTCTATAATGAACTAGGTCTCCTCTATGTCTTCCAGTGCCATTGGGATTTTATGATCCCCCTTGTGAGCGTTCAAGAAACATAGCCATTGGTAGCCAACTGTTGAGTCCACCATTTGATCGATGCTTGGGAGCGGGTATGAATCTTTTTGACAATATTTATTCAATGTGGTGAAATCCATACACATCCTTCACGTTCCTTCCTTTTTGGCATAACCACTAGATTGGCACGCCATTTCGGATACACAACCACTTGACTCCTGGCCTGAGCCCAACCTTGTGCTCTGCTATCCTTCTATCGATTCCTTCGAGGTCGGTAGGTCACCAAGAGAAGACTTTTAGGTATTCTTGAAGGGAGTCGACAAGCTTCCCTTTAATCTTGGAAGGCAACAGTTTGCCTATATTGATCTCTTTCTCGGTGAATTTTGAATGGAGAGAAACCTTTTCTCCTTTGGAAGGTCGATGAAATCCCCCTGCTCGAGCATTACCGAGGTCCCAGAGTCCCCTTCAACAAGGTAGCATTCTGCGACTGTCTTCGTGTCTCCTTCTAGGATGACCCTGGTTTCTTCGCAGGATCCTCATGTAGTAGCTCAGTAAGGAGATTTCCGCTTTTAATTCCACAACCCCTCCTTCCAAGAATTGAGTAATAAATTCCCAGGGCATCAATCACCAACCAGTCCATGACCTCTGTGACCCCCCTGCTATCCATATAGATTGTAGTTGGAACCGGTAGAATCCCCTCTACATAGGTCGTGCTGCCATTAAATTTGGTCAAGGTAGTGTCTAACTTTACCAGTGAGCTTTTATCTATCCCCATTTGGTCGAATGCTTTTTTGCACAAGATATTCACTAAATTTTCGATGTCAACCATTATCTTGCATATCAAGAAGTCTCCAATCTGGAATGACACCGTTGGGTTCTGAATCTTCTCTCCGAGCTCACTTTGACCTCCTTTCTATGGTGTTTATCTTACCGACAAGAGGTCGGTGGTGGTTTGCTACTTCAGGAGGTGGATTCCCTAGGCCTGTATTTATAGCCAGGAATTCTTGTAAGTGGCCCTCCTTGACCAGTCTCTCAATTTCTCACTTAAGGTCGAAGCAGTCAATTTGTTAGGGGAGTTGTTACTAGGTCTAGAATGGTCTTCCTCTTCTTATCTGAATTTCCTCCTTAAGAATGAGGATCCTTAGCATCTTGCTTAGATGATTGTGGCTTTTTTGTCTCCCCTTGTCTCTTTCTTAGTGGCCGAGGAAAATCTAGGAATCTTCTTTGAGCTCACCATTTCTTCAGCTTTTATTAACTTCTCAAAGGGTGTTTGTAGCTCCTTGATGATCTTTACTGGCTCTTTCGCCAGCCTTAGAGCTACATACTCCCCTTGCAATCCTTGCTTGAAGGCCTGGCTCTTTCGCCAGCCTTAGAGCTACATACTCCCCTTGCAATCCTCGCTTGAAGGCAGTGATGCAAATAGCATCATTCTTTAACGACTGTAGTAACTTCTGTGCATTCACCAAACTTCTTTTTGATATTAAACAAATCATTGATGTCTCTTTTACACGTTTTGCTGCTCTGATAATTCTTTAGGAACAGCTCCTTCAAATGTGTTCAGCTCAAGATACTTACCTCTAGAATTCCTTTGAACTAGGACTACACTTTCTTGGTCAACATGGACCAGAAAGCTCGACATTTGACATGATCTGTTTACTCAAACATTTCCTATATGTATTCATCTATGTGTTGTAGAGGCTCCCCTGTGCCGTTGTACTTTGCATCCACTTGCGGTGCCTTGAATCCTAATTGCATTCGAGCAATCCTGATGTTGTGGACAAATGGTGAAGCCTCTTATAAGTCCACACTACTCTATATCTCCTAATTTTTTGGGAGAGTAGCTCTCCTCAGTGGATTTGGGGCAACCCCTCGCTTCCTGTCCTTTCGATCAGGCTATGTAGAGGGGGTATCCTTCTTCCAAGAGGAGTTCTCAGCGAGCTCCCCTGCTCATCAGGGCTTGTTCCATGTTGTTGAAATCATGAAATAGCAACTCGGTTGCTACTAGGTCATAACCCCTTCCATTATTTAGGGATTCTCTCAAGTTGACCACAGATGGGACTCTTTCACCTTGTGATCTTTCCTGTGCTCGACTTGTCTCCCGACCTCCCACATTGGGCTAGAGGTCATTTCTTGTTTCTAATGGTAGGGGTTGGTTTGGCTATGTGCAACCCTCTTGATCTCAAGGTAGTGGTGTTTCCCTCTAAGATGGAACAGGAGTACTCCCCATTACCATGTAATCTCTTCTACCTGATATTCCTTCTAGAGCAACCACCATGCATTCTAAAAGGTCGCTAGGATGGACACCCGATTTCCCCCTGATCTCTATGGTCTGTGATTATCTCCATTGTCATTCTAATTAAGGTGTTCCTGATCTCCAATTTTACTTGCAAGTAGATGGTTCACCTGGACCCTCTGGGACGGTTTGGATCACACTGATCTCAATTGTTCTTGTTGATGGGCTGGCCTTGGATTATTGTTATTGTCCCCCATTGGGACCAAGTCTTCTGGCACTACTTCTCTAGTGAGCAATTATGTTCTGTCGGGTTGCCTGCCACTTTGTGGTGGCTGAATTGGCTTTGGTTGGGATCGAGTCATCACAATCCTTGTTTGTTTTTGTTGGTTTTGTGAATATGGCCACAGACGATGCCAAAAATAATAGAGCTCTGAAACGATCTTCGGGTCACCCCGAACCATGATGACACTTGCAACCACAACCTGTAAGAGTAGATTAGATCACCGAGATAGCTCCGATGCCGAAGTCAGTATTCTAAGAGAGTAATCTTTGAGTAATTAGCTCAATCTGTCTATAAACTGTGTGTCTTCCGATAACATATATCGAATAATAGGTTACCTTTTTTATCATAGCTCTTCAATTATGTGAAAGTAGGTAATTAGGATACTTGTAAGGTCGTATCGTATCCCACCAATTGCTCTTGGAATTGTGGAGTTTCACTAAGTTGGGATACCTTGCCATGCACACCATTGGTCGAGTGCTACAAGCTCGCTAACGACCTCAATACCAACTTCGCGACCTACTTGTGAATACCAAAAGTCTCGACTATCCCATTTAGAAGGTGGTGATGAGTGATTTATAGGTTCATAGAGTATGTAAGGAGTCGCAGACATTTAGTCGTGGCATGGAAGATGTATGAGATGGTTGGAGCTCATAAGGTCGAAGGTTGGGGTCCGGTGAGACAACTCCTAAGCTCATTTTAAGGTCAGTGAAATGAGAGGTTGGTGGGTAGAGGACACTGCCCACCTTTCCTCTTGACTTTTGATTTGGACTTTTAGGCATTCGGTTCGGGGCTGGGTAGGTTCATCCGGGCCGTTCCCGTTTCTTTTATCAGCTAGAATTCTTTATTGGAATCATTCTAATATATTGTACAATAATATTATAAATGTTAGTTATGGAAATAGTATCAATAGAATTTGCTTGCATAATTTTATACTTGGTATTTCTTGATATCCTCTCAGGAATGCTTTGAATTTGCATAAAAGAATCATCGATAACACTTTACTTCTTTCAAATTCACTACGTGGGTCCTAGTCTTGTAAGTTCCAACTCTATGTACTATCATGTATTGATGAGTGATTTAGATTCATCGAGATATTGACCATGGTATTTGTCTTTTGTTCAAGTTGGCTCTAATGGATTTAAAATTTCTATTGGTTCATTAGTCTTCTTGAAGGAAGCATTGATGCACATATATAATATATTTATTAGGGGCTAACATGTCATGCATTCATTTCTTTCAATTAATTACTTCAATTTCAATTAATACTTAGTTGGAGTAGCCAAGGTTGCCTTTTGTTGTACATTTTTGCCATATGCATATAAATTTCAATAAAAACACTAATCATTTCGGTTAGAAGGTATATTAAAAATCATTACTCTGTATACCACAAAATCAAATAGTAGTATTTTTTCAAGTACAACTTGCATTTGTGACCTTTTTGTTTTAATTTTTTTTTTATTTATGTAGATCAAATCCTACTTTGATAAGACCTTTTGGAAGGCTGCAAATTGAAGAATTAAAGAATTACCAAAGTGAAAGTGAGTAATATGGACAACTTATAACGAAATTAAGTCATATATGTACAAAATAGGACATATGCATCTCCTGTAAGGAGAAGGCTTTATTATTTCCTTTTCATTTTCTTGTGCTTTTGAATTCCTTTTATAGTACATACATATTTGGAAGTTTCTATAAATCTTGTACTGATATCGGTATGTTCTTAAATGCAAGGACTTATTAGAACAACAATAAGGGTTTCGGGTTGCCATCAACTGTTGTTGATAGATAGACATCTTGTCTTTGAATTTGATTCCATAAATTATTTTGTTGATTAATGTACACATTTGGATTTTCAACTTAGATTATATTACTTTTTGGATAGATTGACATCTTATTGGTGTATATTTTTTATTTGGATTAAGTTATGCCTTTGTATGGGCACTTTTGATTAGTATTTTTTTTATGTATATTGTTAGTATATTTTCTATTTTCATTTTTTATTAGCATTTCAATCTCATTTTGAATAAATTATAATCATCTTTAAAAAAAAAAAAAAAAATACGACAGGTCAAGAACTGTTGTATATCACTCTAATTTTGTACGTTGGCTCGAGGCCTTCGTATATAAGTTTGAATCTATTGATGTCTTTAAAATAGCTTTATAATAAGTTTTTATATAATTTGAGTCGTATATGCCATGGTTCTTTGCATAACAAAAAAATTATTGATGGGAGAAATGGACACGACCAGATAAATCAATCCAAATGGGCTCTAACTCGACCATAATACCTGAAAGTCAGACTCATGACTCAAGAGGAAAGGTGGGCAGCGACCTCCCACCACGGACCTCCCAAGTCACTAACTTCCAGAATGAGCACAAGAGAGGTCTCACATGAGCACGATCTTCAACCCGGTGAGTTCCAATTTGTCTCATACATATTCCATGCCATGATTGACTGCCATCTACTCCTAACACACTCTATGAGCCCATGATCACTAGTCGTGACCTACCAGAAGAGATAGTCGAGACCTTTGACATCCACGGACAGATCGTGAAGTTGGTTAAGAGGTCATTAGCGAGCTTGTAGCTCTCTACCCGAGATGTGAATGGAAAAGTATCCCAACTTATGGAAACTCCACAATTCTATTAGCAATTGGCAGGATATGATGCGATCTCATAATTATCCTAATTGCCTACTGTCACGTAATTGAAGAGCACTGATCAAAGAGGTAACTTAGAATATTTGATATATATGATTGAAACACACACAATCCACAAAGAAGAGCACACAAGAGGTTGAGCTAATTTATTCAAGATGACTCTCTTAGAATACTAACTTAGGCATCAATACTATTCCTCAGGTGACAGCCCACACCGATGACCTAATCCTTTTCTTCTCAGGTTGCGATTACAGACATCATCATTGTTCGAAGTGAAACGAAGGCTATTTCCGAGCTCCATCACTTATGTATCATTTGTGGGAAGGGCATTCTAAAGTCTAGCTTTCTTCCTTATACACAAAAAAAAATAAATAAGAATCATGATGACTCAGTCACAACCAAAGCGCCTTCAGGCACCACACCATGTCACACCGCCTAGCAGAACATAATTCTGCACTGGAGAGGCAGTGCCAGAAAGCTTGGCATAATGCAGGACAATAATAATAATCCAAGGCCAGTTGATCAACAAGAACAATCGAGACCGTCGTGGTCTGGGCCTTCCCGAAGGAACTAGGTGAACTCTCCACCTGAGTGTGAAAGGGGAGGACAAAGGCACCTTGACCAAACCAACAATGGCAACAAAACTAGACCACAGAGATTAGGGGGGAGTCCGGTGTCCGTTCCAACCGACCTCTTAGAACACATGGTGGCTGTCCTAAAAGGAATCTCAAGCAAAAGACATTACATGTCAGCAAGACGTACTCCAGTACCATCTCAGATTGAGAGATAACCACCTTGAGACCAAGAGGGGCTGCACACAGCCTAATCAGCCCCTATCTTCAAAAACAAGGAATGACCTCTGACCCAATGAGGAAGGTTGGGAGATGGGTCGATTGCAAGAAAGATCACAGGGCGGGTGAGTCCTACCTGTGGCCAAGCTAAGAGAAACCCCAAGCAATGGAAAGGGTTATGACCTACGGGATAGACTCAACCGAGCTGCCATATCACGAGGTCAGAGACAAAAAGCCAATCCTGAAAAGCAGGAGAGCTTGTTCAGAACTGCTCTTAGAGGAAGGATACCCCCTTGACGAAGCCTGATCGAAAGGACAGATACTAAGGAGCCTTAAACCCACTAAGGAGAGAGACTCTCCTGACCAATCAAGAGAAAAATTGCAAATCAAGAGATGCAGAGCAGCATGGACTTATCAAAGCCTTCTCCATTAGTCCATAGCATCAGGAAGGCTCGAATGCAGATTCGAAGCCCCACAAGAGGAGGCGAAGTATGACGGCATAGGGGAACCATTACAACATATAGATGAATACGTTTCCTACATGGAAATGTTTGAGTGCCCTAACCACATCAAGTGATGAGCTTTCCGGTCCATGCTAAAAAATAAAGTACAGTCCTGGTACAAAGGAATTCCAAAGGCCAATATCTTGAGCTGGACTCAACTGAAAGACCTATTTCTGAAGAACTATCAGAGTAGCAAAAGGTGTGAAAAAGACATCAACGATATGTTCAATACTAAATAGAAGTTTGGTGAGAGCACTAGAAGTTACTACAATCGTTTTAACGATGAGGCTGCCGAAATTGAGTAGAAGAACGATGCTATCTACATCACTGTCTTCAGGCAAGGATTGCAAGGGGGTATATAGCCCATAGGCTGGCAGAAGAGCCAGTAAAGACCATTAAGGAACTAAAAACACTAATTGAGAAGTTAATGAAGGTTGAAGAGATGGCAATCCAAAAGAAGATTCCTAGTTTTGCCTCAACCACTGAGAAAAAGCACAAGGGGCATCCAAAAAGCCCACAGTCATAAAAAAGAGACTAGAAAGATCCTAATCTGAAAGGTGGATCTTCAGATTAGAAGAGGAAGATAGTTTTAGACCTAGTAACAACTCCCCTAACAACGTCGCGGGTAGAAATACTGGTGGTCATGGAAAAGAAGGGCCTTCTGAAGTCACCGAGACGTCTCAATACTCCTCTAGCTAAGAGAGACCCGAAAAAATTCTGCCACTATCACAAGGACCATGGTCATCTCATAGAGGATTGCTTCGACCTTAACCAAGAAATTGAAAGGCTAGTCAACGAGGGTCACTTGTAGGAGTTCCTGGCTAGGAACACGTGTCCCGCAAATCCACATCTAACAGCGTTACACAACCAATGGCCTTTGCTTAGTGAGATAAACTCCATAGAAAGGAGGTCGAAGCGAGCTCAGGGAGAAGATTTAGAGCCCCTAACGGTGTCATTCTAGATTGAAGACTTCTTGGTTCGGAAGATACAGGTGGATGCCAGAAGTGCAATGAATGTCTTGTACCAAAAGGCATTCAATCAAATGGGGATAGACAAAAGCTCACTAGTAAAGTTAGACACTGCACTAACCAGCTTTAATGGCAGCAAGACCTTTGAAGAGCGGATTCTACAAGTCCCAACCATAATCTATGTGGATGGAAAGGAGGTCAAGAAGGTCATTGACTGGCTAGTGGTTGACGCACCCGGAACTTATAATGCAAGTTTAGGAAGGGGAGGGGTCATGGACCAAAAGGTGGTAATCTCCTTAGTGAGCTACTGCATGAGGATCCAGGTCAAAGAATCTTGGGTCATACTAGAGGGAGATAGGAAGTTAGCATCAAAATGCTACCTCGCTGAATTTAATACAGAGACCTCAGCAGCATGGAAGATGTCATCGGCCTTCCTAAGGGGAATGATGAATTCAAAATCCAGGCTACCTGATGTGAATCACTTGAATTATGGCTGGAATTTCAACATCCATCTATCCAACCCAAGGTCACTCATAAGCTGAAATTTTGACCAAGATTCAACAAGAGATTCAAGCTAGTGACTAATGACCATGCTTGTCTTCCAATATGATCTATTAGTTTGGATTTCTTCAACCCAAATAGATTACCCTAGCCAAGCATTGATAAACCCTATTGATAAACCCTAAAGTTTTACTAAGAACCCGAGAAGAACCCTAACAACTTTCGGTCAAGTAACCCATTTGAACCCATTTGGAATTCAATCAAATTTCAAGTTAATTGTTCTAATGCAATACAAATGATGGAATATTTATAGGCTCAGCCCCAAACATGATTAGGGACTTAAT
>JAOXNR010052688.1:0-15867 GCA_028571225.1 Parsonsia alboflavescens | reverse complement strand
TTAGGATTTAGTTTACCGTTAGTTGACTAACTACTGTACTCATTAGTGTGCACAGTCAAGCACACACTATCATTCCTATATATATATTTATTTATTTATATAAGTTTATATATTTAAAGTTAAATTTTTGGACCTTTTGTATACATATATGTAAATATACACTCCAAAGCACTATTTATGCGAAAATTTTAATTTAGGAATAAATTTTTCATGAAATCCAATTTCCTACTTTATTAACCAGAAAACTTCAAATTATATAAAAGTATATTTCTATCTATAAAGATCTTATGAAAAACATTCTCAAGGATATATTATAAATCCCTCAAGAGCATGAATTTAAATCCCAAACTTAAGCTCCTCTAACTTTTGAAATAATCTCAATTTAAAAAACGTTATTTCAAATCATTGTGAAATATTTCCTCAAAATGGAAGGATTCTAAGGTTATAAATTCAACTCCAAGGAAAATTTTGTCATGTATGTCTCCATTATCGAGATTTGAAACTTTCATACGTTATATAGGCTTCTTAGTCCAATTTCAAATAAGTCAAACTCACTTTTGGAAAAGAGCTCAATCAAACAAAAGGATTTATTCCATACCTTTTGAATTTAGTGATAAAAGCTCCACGGGAGCCTTTGGTATGGAATTGGGTCATGTTTGGGATAACTTTGATACGAAAACTAGGATATGAAGTCCAATAGGTCGAAATTAGGACAACTAATAGATATGGTAATCTACTTAGCCATCCGATTTCTCACCTATTCTACTGACATAGTTCTATAGTCTTAAATATGTGATCTGGCTAGAAAGCTAATTTGGAGAACCTGCAAGGGACGGGAAATCACAGGGCTAACATACCCTAGGGCACGAACCCGATTAACTATAAATAGGAGTTCCTTCTCATGACGTGTTGGGAGGTTCAATCACTTGAGGGGTTCTTCGCATGACCCTGATGTTATCGGGGGATAATCACACCAAATTCAGTTAAGATATATAAGGATGGTTAGTCATGATCATGCAACGGTGAAATAAGGATGGTTGTTGAATATGTTTAAATGCTTAAATTGTCTGGATTTTATCTTAATTGATGAATTACTTGGTTTTTTTAGATTTAAATGTTTTGAAGCTTTGAGCTCTTGTTTCACACTCTTAATATGCATTTGATAATTGTATTATTCTCTGACATGGCAAGGATTACTCACTGAGATTTTAGCTCATGTTGTTTCGTTGATTTCTTTCTTTTTTACAGACTATGAGAAGGAACAAGGATATCGTAGACGATCTATATGTCCATTATCATGACAGAATATGGATATACTCTTTTTACAAAAATAATGAAGGAGAATGGAACATCTAGTGGACTCTTTCGATTATGAATGTAGTTATATTTCCAGATGGGTTACAAATATTAGATTTCTACTTCATGTTTATATTTGGAGATCATGTTAAGGACATATTTCTAAAATAGATGTATTGACTCTTTTTCTTTGGTTATAAATTAGGCTAGGATTTTTTAGCTTTGAATTCCCAAATTTCTTATGTCTTTGTACAAGACCCCGCCTTAGCCAAGCTCTCTCTGGATAGGTAAGTCCAGTACCATAAAAGAAACCTAATACGCCTACCAGAATACACTGGGGTTAGGCTTGAGACGGTCGTCACTACAAATTTTTAAATTAGGATTCATGATGAGGAAAAATCTGGAAAATTTGGGGAAGATAAACAGTGTCCTTGTGCAAAGCCCACTCAAGGACAGAGTTTGTTTGGAAGAGTGTTCCTCACCCCTACATCGTAATATTGTGAAATTTTAAGTAATTGTTTTTTACATCATTTACTATATGTAATTTTAGGAGGTACAAATTATTTTATATTAATTTCGCAACATGGAATATTTTGTGGAGAGTGAGAACGTTTAAACAAAGTAAAATTTCCCCATATTTTTCATATATTATATTTTAATAAGGGGGTTCGTAATTTAGAATTTCAAAACCTAACTCCATAAAATGTATTTTTGAAATATTTTCCCAAATGGAAAATAACCCTTTTAGAATTATTTTAGTAAATTTTCATAGTTTTTCAAAAATATTTAGGCTGGAATGGAAGGGAAGAATTTCATGCATTGCACTAATGAGTACTTACAATGATCTAATATCCATTTTTATAATATTAGATTATTGATTTTGGAGTTGAAGGTATTGGTGACTGAGACTAGTGAGGTAAGTAACTTAATCTTATTGGTTTGTTTTAAAAAAAAAATAGTGATTTTGTAATATTTTGCTTTAAAAGCATATTTAAGTTATAAATTTTGTTTCCATACTTATTTTTATTACAAAATGGATCGTGGAATTAAAATGATTGGATGGCTATGGTTTGTGTACCCGTGCCTCAGGGGATTATACTGATGGTTATGCCTAGGATCTATTGCCATTGATGGATGATTGTGATTGTGAGAATTGTTTTGACAGAGGGCTGTTTTTGAAGATTTGGTATAAAAATTTATGTTTGTATGATTTTGGAATCATGAGATATGAGGGTTAAAAGTAGGGTTTATGATAAGAAAAGATCTAGAAAATTTAGGGAAGATGAATAGTGGCCTTGTGCGAAGCCCACTGTGAAAATAAAGTCCAAAATGAATTGGACTTATTTTTTTTTTGTGTTATTATCTATTGGGCCATAGGTTGAGCTTCAAAAAAAAAAAATTGAGAAAGAAAGCGCATTAGGTTTTTTGATAACTCTAGATTGTATTACAATTGAGCGTCAGACACTTTTGGAAAGAGAGATATAATACGTCTGGAGTTGGATAATACAGGTGATGAGGACGTCAGCGAACCGATCTAACTTAAGGATGTTGAGGACCAATCAAACCAAGATAGTGATGTGCTGGCTAACGCGGCCCAGATGCAAGTTGCTTTGGTCCAAACCAGCTTGGATCAACAGGTCGTGCCAATCAAACCCATTCTAGCAAAAGCTACAGCTGTCTGCCGGCCTAAACGGCTTTAGGCCCAACAGCCAAATTAAAGTTAGCTTGTCCAAAAGGCTTTAAGGCCCAACAGTCGAATTAGGGTTTATTTGCTTTAGTTAGGGTTTGTTTTAATTTGGGTTATTTTCATCTTTTCCGTTTCATATAGCCAAATTGGGGTTTATTAATTTTTTGTTTCCTATTGCTATTAGATTTATTAACTATTACTATTAGGTTTACAATTTACACATTTTGCGTTTCCTATGCCCTTTATGTTTCCTATTGCTATTAGGTTTAGGTTTAACACCCTATATAAGTTGTTTTAGGGTCTTGTTATAATAAGACTTTTGTTATTTTCGAATTCTCCTTTGATTTCCGAAATTGAACGAAAATTTGCTTCCTTGTTTTCTTCTATTTTCATATTTCCTTGAATTGAAAATTCAACTGCGCTTTATTCGTGAGTGATCATGGAAAACATCCTATCTTCTTTCTCAACAACTTTTCGAAAACTAACTTGGATGAATTCTGTTTCCAACCAAACCAATAGTTCAAGAGCTACAGGAAATCGAAAATTGTCCTGCGTCAACTGTTATCAAAGCTTTGATCCGCTTCCTCTAATTTTCATCACCACCATCACCAAAACCGAAATTTATTTGCTTGTCAAAAAAAAAAAAAAAAAAACCCTATTTCAAAAAAAATTTTCGATATGGAACGAAACAAAAAAGAACCTTCTCTTTGACAGCAGATGATGGAGGTGCTACAGGCCATGATGGCACGATTAGAAGCTCCTAAATCGTGTTCAACCTCAACAAGAATGTGGAGGTGTTGATCGCAATGGAGAAGGGCAAGTCAACGATGTTGATGATCTACCGATCCAAAAATTGCAGAAACATCACCGCGACTTGATTCCTCCAAGAGAGCACGAATGCCAGCTGAATCATGAGGTAAATCTGAATAGATGGGAGGCCGGATTTTTGGTTGAAATTCCAGAGTTCAAGGGAGGATTGAATTCGGATGAGTATGTAGACTAGACCCTGCAGGTGGATGATGCTTTTCACCTAAAAGAGGTACCTTTGGACAAGCCAGTCCCACTTGTCACCATTCGGTTCAGAGATAGGGCTGCAGCATGGTGGCATGTGCAGCACTGCCGATGATACATGGATGGGAGGCCGCCAGTTGCATCGTGGGCAATCTTGAAGCAAGAGATGAATTTAGAGTTCCTGCCACCGAACCATAAGCAGGCCTTTTATGCGAAATTGCATGGATTGACCGGGGAGGCCCAGAGTAGAGGAATATACAACGAAGTTCTACCAGCTTGTGGAAAGAAATCGGTTGATAGAGGCAGAACCGAGATTGGTCACCATGTACTTGCACTGTTTGAGGCTACCGATTCAGGTTGCTTTGTCTATTTATCGAATAGGTAGTGTCGGAGATACTCACATGAAGGCACAAGCAGTGGAGAAAAGCTTGATGCAAAATTTGGGATTTTTGGCATGAGGAGGTTTTGTGCCGAATTAGTCTAGCTGCAGTAGTAGGATTGTGCCACCAATAGGGAAGCAACCGAATATTGCCCCTCCATCAAGAGCTCCCACGCCGAATGTTGCGTTAGGTTCCCGTTAGAGAATGGGCAATAGCCGAGCCAACATTCGTTGCCACCGGTGTCACAACCTAGGGCATTATGCCAATGAGTGCCCTATGGCCCGAGCTCAGTTGTACATGGATGAGTAGCTGGCAAAGGAGTATGCCGAGGAGTTTCCAGGAGATGAGGAGTACGCAGAAGATATTATGTACGTGATGGACCCTAATTGCATCCAGGGAGAGAATCTGGTCATGCGAAGGATGTGCCTAGCACCTAAGTCAAATGAAGATTTGCATCATCACAATAACTTTACAACAAAGTGCTTTATGGCTGGAAAGACTTTTAGGGTGATCATCGACTCTGTGAGTTGGGAGAATGTGACTGCCGAAGAAGCTGTGAGGAAGTTGGGATTGGTAACCGAACCCCACTGATAGGGATCAAGGAGCTACCTTAGCATTGGTGGAGCTATCATGGAAGCCATCCAAGGAAGGCTACATTGAAGATGAAGTTCATAAGTTGAAGATGAATTTCATGGAAGAAAACATGCTTATATGCACTTTCACTTCAAGTATGAGAGAACCATGATGATATGCAAAGAAGCCATGCACAAGGACTTGTATTTTAAATAAAAATATGAAGCTTCAAGAATGAACAAGGCATTGATGGTATTTGTTCAAGACATGGAGGAGCAATTCGATTTCGAAGCCATGCTCGAGAGGAATACACTTGAGGATGAAATGGAAGGTTTGGAGCTATAGAATGCATATTCAATTCAAGGCTTTGAGGATGAAGATGGGAGGATTCTAAATGTAGATCAAGGCATTGGAGATATTAGAAGTGAAGTTGGGAAGCCTAGAAAGGCTTGGAATGAAGATGACACAAGGCAAAATGAAGTGGGTGCAGAGATAGTACAAGAGAGAGCCGAATGAAAAAAACAGAGGACATCTGGCCCTGAACAGTGGCAGAACCAGCTCCTGATGAGAGAGTCGAATGCTCACTGGAAATTTCTAGCAGCCATTCGGTTCTGCTACAGTCCAAGTCAGTGCTGGACATTGTTGGGATTTATACCCCTATCATTTTTTGAGATATTAGGTAAAAGACTATAATCTTTATAGATAAATACATATTAGCACAACAAGCAATAAGGTCCAAATTGATTTAAATAGGTAATCGGTGTGTTGGGACGTTCAGCATAGTAAGGTATGGATCACCAGAAGTTTTAATCATAAGGAATTAGTTCTTGGCCGATTAATGGAATTGGGCATTCCATTGAACAAAGGTCATAACACATTAGTCTCCTTTAAGTAAGGTGACTTACCTTCAATCATTAGGTAGCGCTCCCAGACTATGTTAGCACATTTTGCATGTATAGAACAGGACTATTCAGTGATTGTTCTCTAAAGGTACTATCAAAGAATAGAGAACAAATATCACTGTTGCAACTACTTGGACACGTCCCTATGACATGAGTATGGGTTGGTGGTCTGGTGAAGCTAGTTCCCTGTACTTTGATATGCATTGGGTGAGATCACATTATGGAGATCAACAGCCTTGTATGTTAGGTACTTGGAGTTAGTTAGTTAAGACAAACTCATATAATAGGGTCTCTATAAAATTTCATTTAAGAGATGGGTTAATCGCCCCCTTGTGTGTGTTGTTCTTAGTTGGATCATTGAACCGGAGGCCTCAGTAGTACAATTGTTATTGTATTGAATATTCTTCTAGTGAGTATTCTTATGATTCAATGGTAATAGAACTAGATACCTAAGGATGGTAGATGCTATTGAGTAAGGTGATAGTATGCAAGACCTAAGCTCAATAGTGGGTGTTACATAGAAGGGCAAATGTGTCATTACACCTGTAAGTCAAAGACTAAGGGTTGAGATTTATCTCAACAAGCCTTCTGTTTCTACAGCAATGTATCATGGAGTACATCATGTTCTTATGGTGATAATAGAAGGTATTTAGAATGACTAAGTCAATTACTACAATGTAGTAAGGGTATTTAGTCATTTTATAGAGCCATGAACATTGTCTCTTAAGGTCCCTAATCTATCCCTATTGAGCATGAATGATTTTATGTCATTCTTAAATAGAAGATTGGAGAATGAATTAATTTTATTCTAGGTAGCTTTAATAAATAATTAAGGATTTAATTAATCTTTGAAATTAATTATTTGGGCTTGAATAAAATTAGTTATTTTATTTAGTCTTATAATCATTTTATTTAGTCTTATAATTAATTTGGACTTAAGTCCATAAGATTAATTATTGTTGGGTTTGAATAAAATAATGAAGTGGCTAGTTATTTTATTTAGTCATATAATTAATTTGGACTTAGGTCCATAAGATTAATTATTGATTAGGATAAAATAATGAAGTGGATTTTTATTTTTATTAGTCTTATAATTAATTTGGACTTAGGTCCATGAGATTAATTATTTGATTGGTTAAGAATAAAATAAATATTGGGCTTTTAATTAAAAGGCCAAAATAATTATGTTGGATCCATGATCCAATGAATAATTAATGGACCCTTAATTAAATAAAAGGATTGGTTTAGCTGAGTTCCAAACCAATTCTCTTTGGGCATTCAACTACTTTGATTGAAGGTATTGAATTGTCTTTATAAATCAAGAGGTTGGTTGTTGTGCATTATTCTACAAAGGTCTTCCTATTTCTCTCAAAACAAATCTTTGATGAGTCCTTTCTTTACACTTTGATTTGGTTTTCTTGTTTGTGTGAAATCTAAGCTTCAACCTTCAAGGAAATCACATCATCTTTTGGTATCAAAGCTTGGTTATCATCAAAGGTTTGACTATCTTATTTGCTTTCTTTGTTTTTAAGTGCTAAGATCATATCTTTCTTTGAAATTCATATGGTCTTATATGTGCTTGTTGTTTTGCTCCTTTTACATCTATCCTAGTATTCTCTTGTGAATCTTAGAGTTTGTATCTCTACAAAACAAAAAGGGGATGAGGGGAAGAGGAAAATTTCGATTGTGTCAAAATTTGAAATTAAGAGATTTTTTTTTTTAAGCCTATTGAAATCGATTGGGTTGAAGTTAAATCGGAGTTCTATTGTGTTTGATTTGCCTACTATCTATCAATTTGAGAATCAAGGGAATTGGTTTAGCTGAGTTCATTGATAAATTAGTTCACAATTTCATTGCCCTCTAGGTGTTTGATAAAATGCCTATTTGAGACTTTCTTTGGGTTCTAAGTATTTTCTCTTTGTATTGAATTGGTTGACCTTAATTCTTTGAAACTCTACTCTCTTGACTCTTATTTGAAGATCAACAATTTATCAACTAAGTGATTTGTGTGGATCAATTTGGTACTCTTGCCTAGGTGATTTGCCCATTGCTCTTGTGAATTGAGTAAGAACTAGAGTTGAAAAAGGCATTACGAGTGAGATCAATAGAGGGAAAAGAAAAAGCCAAGTGAAAGAGCGATACACGAGAGAAACGTGAGGACAAATTTTCCTATTTTCTTGATTGTTCTTGAAGGCTATTATGACATAAGGAACTTCACCATCTTCACAAGCATCAAATATGTTAGATAACAATGCATTTCTATCCAAAATCTTATAAAGAGTGGAGTAAATGAAAAGTGAAATCTCAAACAACATGAATGAAATAAGAAAGGACTTCTACTCAAGAGTTGATAACTTTGAAAGAAGGGTACATAAGCTCCAATCTAAACCTCCTAGAAGACATGTGCAACAAGGAGGAAGGGGAGATGAATATCAACCTTGTTCTTCTAAGGTGTATGTGCCAAATGGAAGAGTTGGAAGAAGGAGACAACAAGTAAATCACAATGACTATTCTGACTTTGAAGTTGAGGAGAGGCCTAGGAGGGATAGATACATATTCACTACTCAAGGTTCCAAGAGTGTTAGGGACTACCTGAAACAAATGGAGTTAGCCATGAAGGTAACTAACATTAAAAAGGATAGAGAAGCTTCAATGGCTATGTTTCTCAAAGGGTTGAGCAAGGCAATTCAAGAAAGAGTAGAACCACACCTTCTTGTTGATCTTGAGGGAATTGTACAAATGGCCACCCAAATTGAAAGAAGCTTGGAGAAAAGAAAGTCATCATATGTGAGATCTTATAAAAGATCAAGTCTAGTTGCTTCTTCATCAACTAATTTCAATGAAGATGGCCACAAGACTTCTCATTATCCAACAAGGGAGAGCTTGGAGCCTAAACAGGGAGACACCTCAATTACCAATGAAGATAAAGGTGAAATGGTTCTTCAAGAAATTGTGGGAAATGAGAAAGTCCAAGAGATGTCATGTAAAGTGAAGGAGGAAAACGAAAATGAGAGTGAAATTGAGTGGAAAAATGAGAGTGAGCTTGAGGAAAATTATGAGATTGAGAGAAAAGAAAAGAGTGAAATTGAGAGAAAGGAGATGAAAGCAGAAAAAGGGAGCTCATATGAAAGAGAATGAGAGAAAAAGAGTGCTTTAGTGAGGAACAAAGAGATTTATGTTCCTCCTACTAACATTGACCATTCTTGTTTGCAAGACAACGAAATCATAATCAAGTTGAATGAAGTCAAGGACAACATGGTAATGAGTGAGATGTTAAAGTTGTACATTCTAATCTCTACACTTGGTGATAAATTGTTGAATTATGAGCATTAAAATCTGTTTTCTATGATTAATTATGATTGTGGAAATGCTTATGATGTTCATAAGCAACATGCCATTGTTGAAATTCTTAAGCATAATGATTCCTTGTTTAGAGAAAGTAAGTCTTATACCTCTATAAGTCTTGTTAAAACTTTCATGGATTTTGAGTTTGTGGAGTCATATGTGATTGAATGTGGATCTAGAAATGTGATTCATGCATGTGGAAGTAAGTTGTATGTCTCTAAGAGCTTTTAGAATGAAATGCTAGATCTTAAGCTCATTAGGGAATCATTTGTGGAAAAGCACCCTTGTGACTATGTGCTTAATGTTTCTAGACAAGTTATATATGGTGAATTCTATGAGCATATTAATTCTTTGATTGGAGAAAATGCTTTGTTTATGCCTAAAAATGCTATGTATGACTTTTGACTATTGATCTTCTTGGAGATAGCTTGGACTTGTATTCTCATGGTTTGAATTACTTGAATTTCTTGTTGAAGCACATCTTTGAATCATATATGAGTACACTTTCGAAGTTGTTTTAGATGATGTGGATCTTTGATGTTACTATTCTTGGTAACCATTTACATCTTTGTGGTCTAATGTGCATACTCATTGTTGATTCTAAATTTATCTTTTTTGAGATGCACTTTATTGTGATTCATATGAGAAGAAAACTTATGCATGTTGAGAATAATTGCTTGAAAGAGATTGATGATGAAGCATGTCATGTTTAAAGGTTGAATTTAGTTGAAATTTCTAAGTTTCATGACTTATATAAACAACATAAATGCTTGGATTCCATATCTTCTTGAGATTCTTGGATTCAAAGCTTATGATGTTCATGTTAATATGTTCAGAACTGGTATCTTAAGTGTTCTTGATTGTTCCAAGCATGATGTCTTTGAGTTGTTGAATCTTGAGAATCTTGAAGTTGAATCTGGGAAATATGATAGTCCTAGAATCTTGGATATCTTTTTTAGAAAGCATGTATTAGGACTACATATGAAAAGGAAGCCTATACTCGTTGATGAATACTTGTTGAATTCTTATGAAAGAATCTGTCAATGTCATCATGAGAATTTGATCCTTAGTGATGTCGAAAGGCTTAATGTTGATGAAAACGATGTGATGACTATGAGTTTAATCATTATTTGGCATGATTGGTGGGACTACATGATGTTACGGTTTGAGTTTCGTGCCAGGAACAGAGATATGATGAGATTTTACAAGACTATGAAAAATCCCCTATTTTTGAATGAGTACAATACTATCCATCTTGATGATAGTTTGAATTCCAGCATATGTGAGGGCTATGTTCTTATTCATTTCACACATATGTTTAATGATTTGGATTGAGGGCATGCATATGCTATGTTAAAGGATTATTTCTTGAGCTTAATTTCTTTGAATTCTAGGTTTAGAGAACATTTTTATAATGCCTTACTGTGACATAAACCTATAGGACATTTTTGTTTTCAATGGAAGATCTTTGTTTTTGTTTTTATAATGCTTTCAATGGAAGATCTTTATTTTCTTGGTGCCTAAATTGGATATTTGTTCTTCATCATATTGCTCTTGTTCATGAGTTCATTATGGGTGGAAGAAGGATCATTTCTACTAAAGAATGGCTCTATCTTTTAAGGAACTCAAAGTAAGACATTTTCCCAGAGAAGGATGATCCATGCTTACTTCTTGAGAGCTTGGATTCACATGGTAAGATTCATATTCATCTTTTAAATCATGATAGTGACAATTCTTTTCTCTATGTAGGACTTCAAGATTCAAGGACGAATCCTCTTGAGGTGCAAGGGAATGAAAGGGATCAAGGAGCTATCTTGGCATTGGTGGAGTTATCATGGAAGCCATCAAAGAACGGGTTTGATGAAGATGAAGTTCACGGAAGAAAACATGCTCATATGCACTATCACTTCAAGTGTGAGAGAACCATGATGATATGCAAAGAAGCCATGTACAAGGACTTGTATTTCAAATACAAATATGAAGCTTCAAGAATGAACAAGGCATTGATGGTATTTGTTCAAGACATGGAGGAGCAATTCGATTTCGAAGCCATGCGCGAGACGAATGCACTTGAGGATGAAATGGAAGGTTTGGAGCTATGGAATGCATATTCAATTCAAGGCCTTGAGGATGATTATGAGAGGATTCTAAATGTGGACTAAGGCATTGGAGACCTTACAGGTGAAGTTGGGAAGCCCAGGAAGGCTTGGAATGAAGATGGCACAAGGCAAAACGAAGCGAGCGTGGAGATAGCACGAGAGAGAGCCCGAATGACCAAAACTGAAGCCATCAACAATGGTAGGTCCGGTGCCTGATGAGAGAGCCGGATGCTCATTGGAAAATTCTAGTTGCCATCCAATCTTCCATCCAGTTCTGCTACAGTCTAACCCGGCACCGGATAGGAGTTCCCCTGCACCACCGAATGCAATGTTGTCCCATTTTTAACAGCATTCTTTCAATTGTTTTCAGTCCTTGACCTCTTGCAAGACTTGTTTAGGGTTTCTCACTTCTTCTACTATAAATAGAACCTCATATGTAATAGTGATGCAGGGCTTGTAGATGAGCCAAAGCTAGAGTCGCTTCCAACAACCACTCTACGTAGGTCAAAACGATGGAAACATCTTCCAACAAAAGAAAAAAGATAGGCAGGTCAAGGATGGTTGAAGAGGCGAAGAACAAGATCAAGATAGGTAGGTCAAGGACGGTTGAAGAGGCAAAGAACAAGATCAAGATTGCTTTATAGTTTTATTTCCTTAATTAGACAGAATTTTATTTTGAAACTTGTTTTATTATTATTATTTTTTTTCTGAATTTCGAATAAGATTAGGATTTCCTGAATTTCGCATAGGATTAGGATTTATTATTTTTTTTGACTGAATTTCGCATCGGATTAGGATTTTAGTTATTTTCGACAATAAGGCTATATATAGCCTCAACTTTGTTCTCTTTTTTCATAGACACACAGAATTGACTATTTTCTTCGATAAAATTTTATCGTATTAGTTTCTTTTCTTTCTTCATTCTTTAACTACTTTCCATTGAAGTCTGATTATAGGAGAATAATTCTATTTTCGTTTTCTTGATTTCTGGCAAGTCCTGAAGTCAGATTGTCGAAAAGCCTCAAGCTTTGCCGGTTATCCAAAGTTTGAGTTTCCAAAGTTTGTTGGAGTTACCCAGCATAGGGAAATCTTCAACCTGCCATAGCCATCTGCATCAATTGGCATTAGTGCTAAGATCCACAATGTCAAGAGGGAATCTCGAACAAACTCTAGTCGCCCTAATCGAAGCCATGCAACGAGATAAGGAAGAACGTCGGCGTGAGATGCAGTAGGAACGCGAGAGCAGGGATAGGCAGATGAAAACCCTAAAGAAAGATGGTGCAGTGATTGGATGTCCAATGAATGGCCGATCAGCCTGAACCAGCCAGAGGACTGGAAGGAGAAGACGGCAACAGTGAGGAGGAACTTGAGCAGCCGCCAAGAGAACGAAATCATAGGGGATTACCAACGGTTGCGGGAAGAGGAAACTACCAGCCAAGAGAGATAGATCGTGAACTAGCAGCTCCGTGTAGGGATATGTTGTTCAAGTTGGAGATTCTCATATTTTCCAGCAACTTGTCACTCGAGAAGTTCTTGGATTGGTTGAGTTCGGTGGATGAGATGTTTTTGCTGAAAGAAGTTCTGGCTAATAAGAAGGTTTCGCTAGTTGCTATTCGATTCAAGGATAGGGCAACGGCATGGTGGCAATCTTTCTGTTATCAATGATACTTGGAAGGACTCCCTATTTTGGATGATTGGGATGAACAAAAAAAGGAGATGCGGAAGGAATTCCTACCCTACAACTATCGGCAGACTTTGTTTGAAAATTTGCAAAGTTTGGGGTGGGATCTTAGAGCTTGGAGGAATATACTTTGGAATTTTATCGCATGGTGGGGTGGAATCAGTTACGGGAGACTCTGGAACAATTGGTAGCCAGATATTTGCATGGCCTCAAACTGGCTATTCAGGACACTTTGCAGGTGCATACACTTAACACGGTGATGGACATTTAGACGAAGGCGAAGGTTGTAGAAAGGAGTTTGGCCAAGCGGTAGTAAAAGTGTAGCATTCGGAAGGGGACCTATTCTTTCCCTTTATTCATGAATTGCATCAACCCAGCAGCTTTCCACTGGCACGAGCGAGAGGTCCATATGTGCAGTCATCACCAAATCGAAGTGTTGGTCAGCCGAGCCAAGGGACATTTAATATTTCAAATATACCTACTTCGAGTAAGACCTATATAACTTGTCATAGATGTCAGCAAAAGGGTCATTATATGAATGAGTGTCCAAGGGTCAGCTGTCAGTTGTTGATACAGGATGGTGTTGAACATGAACATGATTGTGAACCTAAATTTGAATTGGATGATGTAGTTGAGGTTTGTGTGTTTTCCCCAAAAGATGTGAGGGAGGAAAGTTAGGTGCTTAGGAGGGTCTGCCTTGCTCAAAAGGCAAATGAGGCTTGGAAGTGGAGGAATATATTCACCACCCAATGCAGCATAGGAAACAAGGCCTACAAGGTGATTATCGACACCTGCAGCTGCGAGAACATGATTTCGCAAGAGGCGGTTCAAAAGTGGTAACTCAAAACCGAACCACATCCTGAACCATACAATCCTCTTAGAGTGGGGAAGAGGTGTTGGGTTGAATTCTCTTTCAGTCCATATTACTCGATTGTTATCTATTGTGACGTAGTTCATATTTACGCTATGCATTTGTTGTTAGGTAGATCTTGGCAGTATGATAAGTGAGTGACGTATGATGGTTATACACACTGCTACACTATCAATAAGGGACCAAAGAAAGTGGTATTGCAGCCTATGAGGGAGAGTCTGGTAGAAGGGAGGAAGATGATTATTTGTCTTCCAAGGAAGGAGTTTGAAGAAGAGGTGAATGAGGCTGAGATATGCTTTGCACTACTGTCCACAATGCAGGAGGTTCCGAATGGAGCTGAGAATAATTCAAAAGTTCAAAAAAAGGTGAAGGAAGCTCTTCAAGAGGTCAGCAATATGCTTCCGGATGACTTGCGACTCGAGTTGCCCTCGATGCGTGATATTCAGCAACAAATTTACTTAATTCCAAGATCAGTTCTTCCGAACAAACCCCATTACAGATTGTCACCATAACAACATAAAGAGTTGAAGCGCCAAGTAACCGAACTACTGGAAATTGATACATCCGTGAAAGTATCAGTCTGTGTGTTGTGCCGACCTTGTTAGTGCCGAAGAAGGATGGTAGCCGGAGAATGTGTGTGGATAGTAGGGCTATCAACCGAATCACGGTAAAGTATAGGTTTCCGATTCCCCAGTTGGATGACATGCTAGACCAATTTAGTGGAGTCGTACTCTTTTTGAAAATTGATCTGAAGAGTGGTTATCATTAGCTTCGAATCAAACCGAGAGATGAGTGGAAGACTAAGTTTAAAACGAAGGAGAGGTTGCTTGAATGGTTAGTCATACCATTCAGCCTATCCAATGCACTGAGCACATTCATGAGGGTGATGAACCAAGTACTCAGGCCTTATTTGAATAAGTTTGTTGTGGTTTATTTTGATGATATTCTAGTATATAGCCAGACAGAGGAAGAACATCTACAGCATCTTCAACTGGTTTTGACCACATTACGTGAACACAGCATGTTTGCTTATCGGAAGAAATGGAATTGGATGATGGACAAGCTAGTTTTTCTAGGGTATGCTGTCTTAGCGGGAGGAATCCCACCTGACAAAGCCAAGATTAGGGCTATCCAAGAGGGGCCCGTCCAGAGGAGTGTCACATAAGTCCGACCTTTCCATGGGTTGGCGAGCATTAACAGTCGTTTTGTCATTAGCTTTAGCCAGATTATGGTACCATTGATTGATCTTTACAATGCTAAGGAGTTCAAATGGACTGAAGCAGCACAAATTGCATTCAACACTATCAAGGAGCAGTTGACGAGTGCCTCGATTTTAGCATTACCTGACTTTGAGAATTTTTTGAGGTAGATTGTCATGCGTTAAAGGTGGGAATTGGAGCTATATTTAGTCAGGAAGGCAAACCAGTGGCATATTTTGGTGAAAAGTTGGGAGGAGCGAAACACAACTGCTCGATTTATGACACCGAATTATACACCATTGTAAGAGCACTGCAATAATGGAGGCACTATCTCATCAGAGGGAGTTTGTGTTGCACTCGGATCATCAAGCTCTGAAGTTCATTCAAGGCTAACACAAACTTAATGCTAGACTTGCAAAATGGGTTTCCTTGCTGCAAGAGTTTACTGTCAATCTGATGCATGAGTCTGGGGTCATGAATAACGTAGTTGATGCTTTGAGTAGAAGACAGTCATTACTCAAGGTGATGAAAGTTAAAGCTTTGGGTTTTGAAAATGTGCGAGATGACTGAAGAGATGATGAATATTTTGGGAGTATTGTTGATGGAGATCAAGGAGAATACATGGCATGGGGTAATTCATGGAAGCTACCAAATGAGGAGATAAGAAGATTCAAGTTCAATTCTAAAGAAGATGGAGCTTGAAGGGATGATTCAATGAATGGAATAAAGATTTACAAGATGAAGAGGTTGATTCATGCATACAAAGATCAATATTTCAAGTATAAGCATGGAAGTTTGAGGATGAAAGTAGCAAGGTTGGAAT
>JAOXNR010052686.1:0-15879 GCA_028571225.1 Parsonsia alboflavescens | reverse complement strand
ATTCTAGGAATTTACTTTGGGGTAGTTTTTTAGTACAATCGTTTTCACACTATTTGTTTATTGGTGGAAATTAACCCGAATTCCACAACACCTTTCCAGTGCCAAACTTAAACCTGGGTAAAATTAAACAAATAAGACATGAAATAAAGGGGCAATTTCATATAAGTATTATTAGGTTCAGTTATTTCAAATTTTGGGCAAAGTTATAAGTTTTTAAAAAAATGTCCAATAGCGTATTATTTTAGACGAACTCCTATAAGAAGGAGCATTATACAAAACAAGATTTATAAACATTGTATGAGTTAATTTGAAGCATATAAGTAGTTTAACAGTGGCTGGGGGATGAGAAATGTAGTTGCATGAAAGTACGCACCAAAGTAAACTTATTTTGTTAGCTTATCCAAAAAGGTCATTTCCAGTCATTTCCACTGGAAATAAATTTCTTCCCTTATTCTAACTCTCCCCATATGTACCTCCATCCATGAGGATCAATGGCAATTCCCCTATTTATTCTCATCATATCTCAAACTCGAGACCTTTCGATTCCTAGGACTATCACTTACCACCAAGTTAAGCAAATCTTAACAAGTATCCTTAAACGACTTATATTTTGGGATGAAAAAAGTATATAAAAAATAAAAATAAAAAAATTGGCCAAAAGTTTATATACCTTTATAAAATTGACTTTATCCTTAAACGACATTAAAGAGAGTATTTGACTTTATAAAATTGTTTTATTCTTGTTAGTTATCATTGTGGATCGTCGGTTCATTTGATGTAAATCCATTAATTTAAACTAATGAATCCTTCATTAGTAAAAATTTTAAATTAAAATATGTTGATTTCAAAAATTAGAAGTTCCATTCTGAATCTTTCTGAATATAAATAATAACGTTTAATTTCCGACCCAAACCAACCTCTCATAAGTTATTGTCAAATTAATCTAGGTTAGACTATATAAACCATTTGACAAATTGTATTAAACTATGGCAGACATTACATGAGACATGTAATTAATTACCATCTCCATCTTCAGTCCAATTTACTATTCAACATTCAAGGAGTAATTGATTAAGCTAACTTCCATATCATAGTCAGCAATTCACTAGGGTTCCAGCATTTGGACTTTTTGTGCCAAAGTTCCCTCTTCATCTGTATTTGCTCACTCAAAGTAGAATCTCTCCGGGGCACGAGGATTGACTTTTTTTTTGCAAAATTTTCACATTAACTTCTTGTTCCATCCCAGATTCATTGTCGATTAAAGAAATATTTCTTGTCCCAAATTAATTGTCGCTTACACATTTTAATGCAAAAAATAGATTTCAATTTTCTTCTATACCCCTCATTAGCCTATCCTATTTGTGACTTTTTCAATGTCAATTAATTGTCTCACATCTTTCAATTTTATACCAACCAATCATAATATTCCATAATCAAGTTTTCTTGAAAATCATATTAATTATGACTGGGAAAACATTTCAAAATGAATAAAGTTGTTATATTTCCTTAATATTAATGAAATAATCTTAAACAACAACTAAATTGGAACAAAGAGTATTTATCAAAAGGTCCACGCATTGAAAGCTTGCAATAATTTGACTTGAAAAGTATTCACTCTGCGAGTTATTAATTTCCTTATTCAAAGTCCAGTTTGATTTCTTTTGAGGTAGCTAAGTCCACGCACAAGACTTTTTCGCCAAAATAAATGCACTGGATTAGCTCTACAAATGTCGAATTCATCATTCGAGAATATGATTTTTGGTTTATAAAGTGAGACTATACATTAGTCCCTCCGTTCGAAATTGAACATTCCTATTTTTATTTTTAATTATTTAAAAATAAATGTCTCATTTCCTAAATTAGTTAAAATTTTCTTTAAAATATGATATTGATATATTTAAAAAGAAATATATTTCTTAAACTTTATGCAAGTCAAAATGAGACCTTCAATTTCAGGCGGAGGGAGTACTAATTTTATGTTTTTATTTAGAATTAGATATGACTATTTTAATTTTCGGATGTCTCTAAAAGACATATTTTAATTTAAGTTTTAACTTATAATTACAACCAAAGATTTTCATCCATCCCCCCCTAACCCTCCTTATACTCTCCTTGAGAATCAAAACTATTTATCACTAAACTAACCAAACTTGATCAATAACTGCATTGATATAATAAGGATAATGTTCAGAGTAATTTCATTAAAATTTAATAAAAAATTATAAATTTTGTATTAAATCAAAAGTGGACGTTCAATGAAAAAAGTATTTATAGTATTTGAAATGTAGAGGTAGATTTAAACTAAATGATGATTTTTCTTTTTTAAGAAAAATATGTCGAGAATATTTCTGATATTCTAGTAGAAACTTTTATGAAAAATTGACACAAATTTATTTCGAATAGACACCTATCGCCCAGACATCGACAGGAGGGAGCTTGTTCTAATCGATCCCTCTAGAAGTTACGTACCATTCCTGCACTTTCGTGTACGAATCAAAGGGTTTATATCCAAAGTAACAGTATAATTTAGATTTCTTTGTACGATTGAGTTAACTCGACAGATCTATCGTGGTGTCTTCTTGTTTTTTTCAAAATAGAGATTGAGTTTGTTCATTTGCAACAGATGAGAGGAGTTAATTTTGAAACTTCTTGGAACTCTGGTTTGTTTTTTTTTTTTAACCCCACCCCTCTAACTATTTCTATACCCCTACCCTCGAATATCATTTATGGTTCTTAATGATTCAAATTTGAGACCATTCAATTTCAAACAGAACAAATTTACATGGAGGGATTGTGAGTGGGGACAATCGCTACCACTAAATTTTTTTTTTAAAAAAAGTAGTACATGTATTGTATATATTATGTATATGGACCCCATAAACTTTTAAAAATTATTTCAAATTTTAATATAATTATATTTTTGCACCATAATAAATTTTATTCTTGACCTGTCAATATATAATTTCAAATATTGCTATTTATCATTAAACTAATAAGATTTGATTCTAGGAACTTTATTTTAATGTATGCAATGTGGGCATAACTGGGAATTAATATTTTGATCTTCTAGTTGAGGTTTTTTCTTTCTTTCTTTCTTTCTTATTTGGAGGGGGTGGAGGCTTCATTTTATTGCTAATAATTAAGCAAATGAGAAATAATTGATTTTTTTTTTTGAGTTATCCGAATTTAAAAGTCTCATTTTTTAATTTAGTTGAACTTTTATTAAGAGAAGTGACGTTGTAATGTTAAAATTAATCAAGTCAATTTTTTTCTTCTTAAAATGCACATAAATATAATAAAAATGAGATATTTAATTTTACAAAGGAATAATATTTTATCTTCTTTGTCTTTACTCCGACAAGTATATATAATACTAAAAAGAATTTGTCAAATGTCAGTTTCTTTTTGTCTCCTTTAGTGTAATTTCCTCTGAGATTAACTACTGGGGCTGGCTTCAGTTCCCTGTGAGGGACGGATAATTAGATTTTCTGATGCTTTTTATTCGGCAATGCATATGATGCTGATTCAGTATGAATTCATGATATCTATGTTTTGAACGAGTAAACAAATTCCTCATGATAGGGTTTTTTCAAAAGTTTGAAATTAAATCGCCACATTATATATATTTTTTGATAGTTGGGATTTAAATATTCATTACTTTCTTAAAGTTAACACGGTTTTAAAAAAAAAAAATTCTAATTTTCAAATAACAATTTACTTAATTTAAACAATTTTCATTCATCTATAGTACATATTTTGGCAAGCAAAACACGTAAGATTATGTTTGGTGAGGTGATTATAAGACCATTTCGTTGCTAATATAATTACGTTTTCTGTACGTAATTAATGAAGTTACCAGTTACCGGTAGAAATAGAATTGGACGAGGTGGAAAAATTTGTCCCTCACTTGACTCCGATCATCTTAGCAACCGAAAAAAAAAAAAAATGTCAAAGAAATTGATGAAATAAATTAATAAACTAAAGTATATACTTGGAGCACTGGAAATGGGCATTCTTACCATTGGATTTTTCTTATGACGACAGACAAAGAAATTAGTTACCCAGTACAGGGAAGAAAAGACAAATTTGACATACTGGAAAGGGCATTCTTTGCCATTGACATCTTCCATATTTCTTGACTATCTATCTGTGGAGCAGAAGAGAGAATTCAATTAGCAAATAATATATTTGCTAATAATTCAGTAATATTATTCATGGGAAGACTTGATTATTATTTAATTACTCTTTTAATTTTTCTGTTCTCATTATTTCTCGTGTACCAACAACAATTACGTTCTCTTCACGTTATTAATAGTATTGTTAAATTCATAGTATATATTGAGAGGAATGATTTTTCATTATTTTCTTTTAGTAGGGAAGTAAAGAAATGAAGACTGACTACATATATAGGACAATAGATAAAATTTAATTCAGGACGTGTGTCAAAAACGGATTCCCCCCGCCCCACCTACTAATTTGTTTCAAAATATTATACATATATAATATTACGACTTAAGGTATTATTAAACTCAACAATTTTATAAAATTCTCAAAAATTACTTTTTATAATGGATTTTTCTTATTTTCTTGATAAGTTGTCAGGACAAAAATTCTAAGAATTGGTCTATGCATATATATGCCTGAGGATTGGAGGCCATGCAATAATTTTGCAGTGTCATGAACTCTTCACTTTGGATATATGATCATCTTATAAAACTTCCTATTAATTAGTGAATTAATTAAGATGATTAGACCGTGTCATGGTATGTTTAATATAACTGGGTCAAATAATGCAGAACTGCAATTGCATGCATAGTTCTATAAATTAATATATAATGCATGCTACAGTAATTTTGCTTGTGACGTCTGGGACTGTGTCAACCTCTATGGAAAGTCCAACTCTCATGTATATTATTTATATAAATTATAATTCCCCGTAATTACCTGAAAAATTATTCACGCAGAGAGGAAGTAGGCACAGGCCTAGCAACATGATTTGTTTCTTCTTTTGCTTTGTTTTTATAATCTATAAAAATATTTTAACCAAATTAAGATGAAAACATTCAATATGATCTAATATATTTCAGTATTGGGTCCCAAAACCCATTTATTTCTGGTCCTTTTTTTTTTTCTTTTTCAAATTGAGAAAAGGGCATTTTCGGATATTCTTATCAGCTGAAATCTTGTTTTGGGTATATAATCAATTGTACGGTACGGTGTCATGTCCATGAAAATCATTTTCTTGGTTGAGAAGTAAATCCATTCCACGTTGATTGTGATCTTCTATCCGTAAGACATTATTATTTTTTTTTTTAAAGAAAATTATAATGAAACTTTTTCTAAATTACTAAAAACAAAAAAAATTCAAAACATAACTAATAAGCACTTGTTTCTAAACCATATATATCCTTCCTCAAGATTCCTGCCCTCCTAGCCTATAAAAAGTTAAAACATATACAAGGATTGCCTCCATCGAGAAGTATTACAGATAGGCTAAATTTTTTTTTTTAAAAAAATTTATTATTTTTTTTATAAGTGATATTTATATCGGTTTGCACGTATCTTGATATCGTTAATTCAGAGGATATTGATGAAATTTGAACTCGAAACATATGTAGGGAAGGCAATGAGGCAGGTCAGGGTGAGTTTTTGAAAACCCCGACCTGCCCTACCTTTCCTGGAGCAAGGCCTATGACCTACCACGGGTTTTTCAATACAATTGCATACCTACCCTGTTCTGTTCCTATTAGGCCCGACCTGCTTCGTTTTATCACCTAGGTCACAGATGGGTTATTTGTCACCACCAAAATCCCATTCTGAATTCCACCTTCCAGAACATCCTTAACTAACCTAACAACCACTTTGACTGCCACTGCAATCCTGACCACCACCCCACCTCTCCTTGCAGATTCATCCACTTATTCTGTATACTATGGTAGTGCAGCTAGTGTGGCCAAATACGGAGGCTACGGTGGTAACTCCTACAAGAAAGCATCTGCGGAATACATTTATGATTAGTGAAAAAAAATGGAAAGAAAGAGAGATTAGTGTTAAAAGCTGAGAAGGGAACAAATGGAATAGACAACAAGTTTTACAATCCAAAAAAGAAGATAGAAAAAGAATACTTAACCTATTTGGTGGGTTTCCTTTAGTTGGCACCGAAGGATATTGTGCTGAACAACTTGGCACTATCTGATGTGAATTTGCAAGAACTTATCTCTAGTGTAGCGGCTGGGGAGAAAGAAGGCAACAGCGGCTGGGGAAAAGGGAGATGGGATGCTGTGTTGAGAGAAGGAAGAAAAGGCGCAGACAGAAAGAGAGAAGGAGAAGCTGTGAAGAAGAGAGAAAGAGAGAGGGAGAAGCGAAGAGGAAGAAGCAGCGATGCAAAAATAGAGAGAAAGAGGGAAGAAAGAGAGAGTGAGGTAGATTAGGGTTAAGTTAATAGTTTTTATAATATATATTATTAAAAAAAAAACATAACGGGGCATGTTTGGCCATTGGCCAACCCTAGGTCCGACCTGATCCATGCACGGGTCTTTCCTTTGAAACCTATACTTATTCCTATTTTAAAACAGACAAGGTCAGACTCTCCCCAAATGGATCAGGCCAGTTCGGGTACACATTAGGTCAAGTCATTTTATCATCCCTAGATATATGGTATATGAGCTCATCGATCCACTTACTGGGATGTCCTAAAGGAACATATAGATTACCTATCATTTCTTTTCATTCAAAATATCTTGAAATATTTAAAATTAAATATCTACTTTCTGAAATATATATCTATTTATAACTCATAATTTCTCTAACATTAACCCATTATTATTTACTTTAAGGAATTTATACCGTGGTCTGATAACCCATTATGTTAATAACAAAAATAAGTTAATAACTCCATTAAATTTAAAGACAATCCTTCATCTTTATATTAAATAAAAGAAATCAATTTCGAACTTCATGAATACATTTAGTTCATATTTAAATAAAATTATTTTAAGAAAAAAATCTATTATAAAGAAAATATATATTTAAAACTTTTGTATCATAAAATAAGTCACGACACTAAAAATAATAATCTCATATATAATTTTTTTTATTATTATTATAGATAATTCATGACAAGTAAATAAATTAAAACTTGGTCCGGCACAAAATTTTTCGGTATTAAAAAACTTGCATCTAATCTAATGAATGATATATAAATAACATTTCTCCAACTCTCAACGAAAACATTGCACACTGTGTCGCACTATCAAAGTGGTCACTTCCCATTGATTTATATTTATATATATTAAGTCACCGATAGATATCTTGTTAAAATTAATGTTCATATTTATTATTGTAATCAAATTACCGATAATGATTAGTGAAAAAAGGAAGAGATGTGGATAATATGATAAAAATAAAATATTTAATACACTAACAAAAGTAATTTATAATTAATGATAAGAAAAGTTTGTTTAAATAACTTATTAATAAAGACGACGGAGGGAATATATAAATATATATATATATATATATATATATATATATATATATGTCACATATCAAGTGAATCCAAATTGAAGAGAAAAATATAATTTTCTAGAACCCAAAATTTTAGCCTTGAAACACAAGCAACATTCACGGGGGCTATAGAATCAAACGCGTAAAAACTTTCTTTGCTTCCAACCGGATATCCTTATAAGTCAATAGGTAGAACTAATAACCATAACTAAGCTTTTCCTGGACCGGAAATGTCAGTCAATGGCATTCTAGAATCCCGTAAGCAGTTATAACCATAGCTAAGCTTTTGTAGTTTTCTTCTTGGCAATAGATCAATCAATCATATGCTATATTTTCAAAACCTCACTATCAGAAGCCGTGTATGCAGGGAAATATCCCCCACAAAAAAAAAAAAAAGAAAGAAAAAAAAGAAGAAGCGAAAGAGAGGTTTTTGTTTATTTTGATAATTTTTATTTTAGTGAACGTAATAAAAAGTGGTAAATTCTAAAGATTTGATGATGAAAAATTCGGTACTTGATAAATTTTGGTCTATTTATACTAAATTTTGTTAATCTATAAATTAATAAGATATTAATTACTTTTATTTCACAATTGATCTCTATTTTTTTTTTTAGTTGTGTCCAGATCCGTTTTCACCCATAAAATTCGAATTCAAGACCCATGATCTAATTAATTTAAATCTTTTAATTTATTAAACTTTTTAATCCATAGGATATTATAGCAAAAGCATATTTTTTGTTTTCTAAAGATTTTTGGATTCATCTTTTTAGGAACTAGGGTTTTGATAGGGTTAAAATAGATTTTTTTTTTTTTAAAAAAAAGAGTAAGTTTTGTAAATTAAATCATTAACCGAAATTAAAGTATGCACATCCATATTTTATTATAATAATACCCTATTTTGGAAGTTTTCTATTTGGAGTGTGATCTTTACTGACACCTTCAATATTATAGTTTCTTTTTAGTACTCCTTTTTTCTGTTTAATGTTTGAATTTCAATATTTAAAATATTATGTTTTTAATATAAATATGGTGATAAAGGGATTTGAACTCATAATTTGTATAAACAATCCTTACCTCTATTTATTGAATCATACTTTTGGGTGCGATATTTTTGTTATCTTTGTATAGAATTTAATTTCAAAGAAAATTCTTATATATGGACTTATTTCATAGATACATATAGAGTTATATCGTACTTTTATTCTTTTTTTACAAAAATACATACATATCCTTTTCGTTCTTATTATGAATCATTTGATTTTATTTTTTTCTCCCTAATTATAAAAAATCATTATTAATAGTTTAATGAGTATTTTACTTTTTTTTTTTTCAATATTACCTCTTCTTTCCGTAAAAACAAGTTCAAAGTGCCCTAAATTGAGAAGTCCCTATCCATCTAACGGCATTCTTCTTTTCGCGTCTGACTTTTCATTTGCTGAGAAAACATCTTCAAATTATTCAGATTCGAGACAAAAATAGAAAACTCGACCCTCTGAAAATGAAAAATACAACATCATCGTCACAGCCCTGACGAAGCTTCTCACCACCCTGTTCATTCCATTCAATTCCCCGAACCATCCAATTACTACTCCCAACTTTTTCTTTTCTTTTCTTTTTTCTCTCTCTCCTTCTAAAAACGACACACAAACATGTCTGATGATAATCTCTATATATAGCCTCTCCTCAACTTTCTTTTCCATTCTATAAACACAAAATTAAGCGTATTTCTCGTTCAATCACACTTTCCAGCTTTCAAGTTCTCAACCAAAAAAACCATGTCATTTCCCGATGAAGAACTGACAATAGAGCAAATCGAAGAGCTTCTCTTACGTGAATTTTCTCCAAATGATTTGATTTCGGCCATGGATGAGATGAATAGAGATTGCAAGAGTAGCTTCAGCTCCTCCTATGGTGCGGTTTCCAATTGTACATCTAACTCTGCAGAATCTTGTTTTTCTTCTTCCTCATCATCCTGCTATGATTCCTCTTCAATCTCCGTCTCTGATTATTTAAATTCCAGAGATTTCGAAGCCAATATTGCTACTGAAGAACAGAACTCTTTTCTTCTTGCTTCGGATTCCATCAATTTCAGGCAAAATGAAAACAGGACCGTTCCAGTGCTACAACCTAGTAGTAATTTATACCAACCGAAAATTTCCACAAAAATTATCGATTTTTCTCAAAATTGTAGCAATAAGTTCAAGCTAGAACCCCAAGAATCCTTCGCCAGTTCCGATTTCTCAGAATTTGAAACCAAACCAAAATCCAAAGACAGTAGAAAGCCTTCCTTACATATAAATTTGCAGCCGGTGAAGAAATTCGAGTGGATTGAGTTCTCCGAGTCGACTCAGTCTCGGCGGTTATTCCTGCCGAACCAGGAGGTTTTAGCTACCGAGTCGACTCGACCTCGTAAGGCTGTAGAAGAAAGGCATTACAGAGGAGTCCGACAACGGCCGTGGGGAAAGTACGCAGCGGAGATTCGTGATCCTAAGCGTAGAGGATCACGTGTCTGGCTGGGTACTTTCGATACAGCCATTGAAGCAGCAAAGGCGTACGATAGAGCCGCATTTAAAATACGCGGGAGCAAAGCCATTCTGAATTTCCCACTGGAAGCAGGGAAGGATACGTCCGAGATACCCTCCACCAGACGAAAGAGAAGGAAAGAGGAGGAGGAGGGAGCAGTAAATAAAAATAAAAGTAAAAAATGCGAGTCGTTGGCGCCGGTGGTTAGGAATGAAATTACAGAATCACCACCGTGTGAACAAATCCAAGTAACGTCGCCGACGGATTGGGCCGCCGTGTGGGAACAGAATAGCACTATGGATGAAGTGTTTAACCTTCCGCCGCTATCACCGCATCCAGCTTTTGGCTATCCTCAGCTGATGGTGATATGATGAAACTTCCGAAGCATGAGAGAATATTCTTATAACAACAAACTTATCAGATAGCAAAGCAGAACGTTAACATGGGTGGGTGGACATGGAGAGCGTGCTACAATGAAATGGTTACAGGAAGGCTGTATCTGGAACATTCCTTAATTTCTTGTAAATTCAACGTGAAAGATGATCAATTTAGAATAGCTGATGATGCTAATTATCTAAATCCATCACCACATCATGAAAATTTTGTAAATTGATGAATGAATCCATTTATACAGTTATGAATAAATGAGAAGTTAAATATTCTTAATTTTTATTTTAAATGTTGAAATTAAATGTACACCTTTTAAATATATAAATATATATATTTTAATTCTAAAATTTACTAGTCTCTCCTTGTTTATGGGATTGATAAAGAATAGAACCATTACCTAGCTAGAGAATTCACTGAACTTGTTCATGCATGTTTAATTCAAGCTTTCTTTTTAATTATTATTTTTATATTGTTTCCTTTCTCAGTTCTCCTGGGAAATTCAAATTAGTTGATCGAAATATTAATCAATATTGCAAAAGCACCGAGGGTTTAATTAAATGATTTGAAGGTAAAGTCTGATCTATATAATATAGATTATGAATTCAACTCGATCTTCCTATAACTCTATTCTCTTCTATTGAAACAGTCGAGATATGTGTAATCGGACACCACTAAAAGAAATTTTTTAAAAAATCAAAATTGCAAAAAAAATATATACTTATCCTTCCAACTATTTGAATTGCTTATAAATATAATAAACTAGACTTGCGACTATCATTATTGTTGAAAATAGTGTTCCTAAATTAAAATTTTGTCTTACTCAATCCTTCCAAATTTTGAATGTTCTAAATTTCATTCTAATATATCCAAAATTGAATCTTCATTTTTTAAAATAAAATAAATTCCAATAACATTTTAATATGATCACTTAAATTAAAGACATGTAATTTTTTGTTAATAACCAAAATAACATAATAATATGATCAGTTAAATTAAAGACATATGTAACTTTTTTTTTTAATAACTAAAATTGTACATTTCAATTTTTGATGAACGAGTATTTTACGACCAATTGAAACAAGAAATACATTAAATGAATTAATTATTTTATCTGTAAATAAGTCGGAGAATAAAATTAAATGAATTATAGACCTATAGTAAATCATTTTCACAAGTTGACGAAATTAATAGCTTGTTTGTTAGAAGTGTATCGGAAGAGGAAAAATAAATTTACTTTGTTTGGTTGGAGACATAAAAGGAGGGGAAGTAGATATGAGAAACCTCCTTCCCCTCCAGGTCACCATTTTTTCCCCTCCACATTTGTACATATTGGAGATTTACTTCCTTTAAAATTACTTTATTACTTCTTCCTTTTTTTTTTTCTTACAAATACCTTCTCATACCAAACAAAAAAATGGAGTAAAGATAATTTATTTCCATAAGAGAAAGTAAAATTGAGCCCCTTCCCTTTCTCTATCCTTTGCCTCTCCCCTCTGCATACCAAACAAAGTCTAAAAGAATAAACAAAATAATTAAATGATAAAGCACTTGCAAAGTAATTAGAGTTTTGGGTTAAGGTCAAATTACCGTATACGGACGTCTCTAGACCTTAATGGGCATGTGGGGCCTGATCCGGAAAAACAAATACTCCCTCCATCACTAAATTTAAGTTATTAGCCGTTATTTTATAAAAATTAATATAATATTTTTCTTCCTAAAATATCCTCTCATCACCATTTCAAAAATTTGAACATCAATTTTACTATACATCATTATAAAGGATAATATATATAAAAAAATATATCATTAAATACTTAATTAACTAACAACGACGAATTAAAATTAATGATAAAAAAATTTAATTATGATGATTTATATTTAATGATGGAGCGAGTGCCATTCCACCAAATCTAATGAACAAGAAAGAAATATTTTAGGATTGTCAGTCAAACATAAAAGTAGAAGAACAACATCCCATGGCAACAAAACAGAGACTCATTTCTAATATTGAAAATGTGTTGGCGGCCGTGGTATGTTATTGATTAAGATCTCATGTTCTCTAATAATTTCGTTTGATTATTTTGGTTAGGATTAATTGGATCTCAATTTAAAAAATCTGCCCACGTACAAGATTGTGGGGTCAAATAACCCCACTTTAAAAAAACAAAAAAAAAGAATGTATTTTTTAATATATAGAATTACTTTTAAAAAAAATAGTTCTTTCTTAAAAATTGATCCTACTAAAAATTTATTAATAGTGGGTAAAAAAATTACATACAACTAATCACTATTGTAATATTTATTAATTGGTTAGTGTGATCTAATTTAGTGAAAATTTTGATCCCACTAAGGAGTCTTTCTGGCTCTGCGATCGCTCAAGTTGTTCGAATAATAAATATTGATTTTCCTTGATAAAAAATACATATCATCAAGGAATGCTACGGAGTATTGAAGAGCAAACCTTATGGAGTGCTCTAATTTAATCGTTAACGATTAAGAAAAAATAAATTTTTCTATAAAAAATTATTTTTATAAATATATATATTTTTTTATAAACTAAACTCCAGGATTCTTGATTAAATGTTATTTTTTATTTTTAAAAAAATATAGTTGATTGTTAGAGATTTTCTTGGAACACTTCATAAGGTGTGCTACTTAGCACTTTACAGCAATTTCATACATATTATATATGTTATAGCATGTACTATTAAATCTTTAATCGTCAAAGTGAACGGTTAAATATCTTCTTTTTTATATAAAAAAATTAAATTTGATCCTATACCTATAGGATTTAGTTTATCCTTTTAGGGTATAATATATAAAATATATTTTAAAAAATATTTTTCTATTGAAGATTTTATTTTTTTTTAAAAAAATAAAATTAGATGTAGAAAGTTAACTTTGACCGTTAAAGACTTAATAGTGTACTTTATAGCATTACCATATATATTAAGTAAAGTCATTTTATACACATTGGAAAAAAAAATTAAACGTTACTCCTTCTCTTTGAATTGAATGTCCATTCCAATTTTAATTAAACAAAAATTAAAGAATATCTTTGGTTATAATTTAAGTTATGCAAATTATCCTTAGAATACAGGTTATATAAATTAGTGGGATATAATCTCCTTAAATTAATTATTAGTTACTGGAATGCAACTTTCTTAAATGAAGGAAGGTAACTATGAAAATTAAAAATATAATTATATTATAGATGGGCAAATTTCAATAAATTTTGAAATAGAGATCGGAAATATTCAATTCGTTATCATTTATAACTATAAATTTGTCCCTTTTGAGACATCTAAGTGGGTGGAATACCAAACTCGCAGATCATATATCTCGAGTTCAAATCCCATAATACCCTCCTCAAGATACATGCAAACTGAATCATACACCTCTAAATAAATAAATAAAAACCACAACTTTGGCTACTAGCTAGTCTTTTATTCACCACTTTCATGAATAGGATTAGAGTAAAAACATTATCATAGGAGTTTAAGTCAAAAAGGTTGAGATTAAAATAAAACTAATAACTATATATATTTGAAAAGAAGACATTACTTATAAATTTTGAATTCTATTCTTCTCCTCCATACATTGAGTAGGAAGTTCCTTTTTTTCTTTTTTTTTTTTGACACTAACTTAAGAATTTACTATGTATTTTTACTTTGAATTTGTGCTTTGAAGATGATTTAATTTAGTCGATAAATTAATTAATCGGGATATATAATTATATAATTACTGAGCACATAGACCTTCTGATTAATTAATTAATTCCTACCTTATCTTCCATCGTTTTGGAAAATGTCAGGTGGTTTCCCCAGAGCTTTGTTCTCTTCCATTTAATTTTTTTCTTTTTTAATATATATATATATATAGTAGTATAATAAAAGTAAAGATAGGATAATCTAACTTATGAGCCAAGCAAATTCCTCGTATCTACGAAATATTGGTGAAGGCTTAATTAAAAGGATAAATTAGGTTTAGTGTACGCTGAGTCATATATATATAAGGGGAAAGGACAATTAAGGTTGAGATTGCTTAAATAAATGAGGATTTCTGATCTCATCACCACTCTATCGTCTCTTCTCTTCTGGTTATCATTTGATTTATGGATCTTTCTGGCTGCGATTTTGCCTTCTGAACATCATTAAGATTATATTAGTTTATTAATCCATTAGTTCAACGAATAATTATTCTGCTGAGGTAATTATTCTTCTCGTCACGTACATCCCACCCGTACACGATCGATCGTAGTTATTTAGGGTAGGTGATGACTCGATCGAGCAGCAAGTACCCGAAATAAATATATATAATTACTAGGAGCAGACGGCGACGGTTGCAACACCACCTTTTTCCTGGTGGAGCAACGGGCGGGGTGCATGCCTGGGCTGGTCTTGGCGGCCATATGTTCAACGTAGAAATTAAGACTAGCTGACAAGAAATCGACCGGATAGCGAAATCAATTTTAGATAGAAACGAAATTAACTTTCCGAGCAGACGCCCGCAATAAGTCTTTCTGTCAATAGGAGGCGCTGCTGTTTCAACGCGATTTGATCTAATCGAGGAAGAACATTTATTTTTTGAATGGCAGTCAAAACCCTAACACAATCTATATTCTTCCTTCTTCCCTTAAAGTCGTTTTGTGTAAAGTTTTCTTTTTAATCAAAATTTTTATATTAGAGAAGAACATTTGGAATGAGATGAAAAAAAAAATTTTATAAAGTTAAGAGTAAAATATTCATTAAACTTGACTTATAATAATGAACTAAAAAAAAAATGAGATCAATAATGAACTTATAATTATTGATAGCGAGAGTATTTAACTCTGGAAGATCCAATGGTTAGCTAGGCTGGCCAGCCCCTTTCCATAATTTTGTTCTTAAAATACTTAATTATAATGTACTATCAAGTTATTCAAGTAAATAAATTATGTCAAGTCTTGGGAACAACCGGTGATCATTGAGAAGGATGGGTGTAAAAAAAAATCAAATAAATTATATATTCATAATTTAAAAAAATAAATTAGGTTTAGTGTGTGGCAATACAAGAACATCTTTCATAATATATATTAAAATATTTTGAAATCACAATAAACTAATAAGAATAATAATAAATAATGATTTAGACATAACATCATTGAAATAATTTTTTTTCTCCCCCCCTAAGAATATAACGATAAAGAGAAAAATCAAAATTTATTCCTTTTTTCTTAAATTTTTTTTGTGGTTTTGAGAATGTTAGAACACGTCTAGTTATAATCTTTCAAACGATATACTTTGTCGACGGTAGTCCGTTTATGCTTAAAACAAGTTCAATTTATATCTTTCTAGAAAGAATATTTATTTTAGCATGACAAACACTTTATTTTTAATATATCTAAAATTAAAAATATCAATATTTAAATTCAAATATAAGAATTAATAAATATTATATTATCAACTTTTATATAGATAT
>JAOXNR010052685.1:0-15880 GCA_028571225.1 Parsonsia alboflavescens | reverse complement strand
TTTTGAATTAAAATTAGCTTCTCTGTCCTCTTCTTCTGTCCAGGTATCTTCATCCTTCAACTGATTTTTCTCATCTTAATCAATTTAATCATCTAAGTTTGTTTTTTTTGACAATTAAGCCACTCTACGGTGATCCAACCTATCGTGGGATACACCAATCCCCAAGGCATGTGAACCACCCCTAGACACCTGATCTGGAATTTTTTTTTCTTAGGTGGAAAAGAAATTACTTACATGGAAAAGAAAACATATTCTTATTATAAATAAAAAAAAAAACCAACTAACCGAAAATATACCTAAATAATCCAAAACACTTCATGTCTGAACGTTAATTTTTCAGTACGAATAATCAAAGTAGTTCATCTTCAAATCTCCTCAAGACAGAAAGATGCGAGTTGCGATATCAAATACAGTTATTTGAAGAATAATCTTTTCGAAGCTTTGTGGCAGATTCGAGTCATTTATCAGGTATGTTTTAAAATTTTTGATTTAAGGTATGTTGAAGAGCAAACCCAATTTCATTCATCCATCCATCAAATTTTCCTAAATTTTGAAGCTATGTTTAAAACCCAAATTCAACAAACCCTAGTTTTTCTTTGTTTTTGCTCGATTAAAGACAATACCCAATGTCCAGTCTTTTTAAATTAGCTATCTTTTTTGAATATTTTTAAGAACTTTGAAGCGTGGTTGATTGAGGGCCCTGTAATGGTTTACTATATTGTTCCATGTACTGCATATGTAGCTTTAAAAATTTGGAAAATCAGAGCAGTCAATTGTGCGTTCCAGGAAAGGTTAATATATTATGTTGGGAGCAAGAATAGATAAAAATGTATCGGTTTTCACATGGGTATCATTATAAATGTTTTCATATTGTATTTTTTTAATTTTTATTCTATTTTATAGGATGTCGAGTGAAAATTATACATTTGAACTGCACTATGGGGGTACTTCTGTGGATTTTGACTATGTAGGGGGCAAAATAGATAAATTTCATTTAATAGAGGATGAATTGTCTTATCCTAACTTAATGTACTTAATGTATAAGGTTAAGAAAAATGGGTTAAGGCTTGCACGGGACTATATTATAGGGAAGAAAATAGCATTGATTCATTAGGTTATATGGGCATGCATGTATTAAATTTTTGTCAAAGTTAGGATCATTTAATAAGAAGTTGATAAAGCTATTTGTGGAAAAGAGCCAGATATTGGAAAGCCTTACAAATGAAAAATGGTTGAAAAGGGCATCCTTTTGTATTGATAGTAGATGTTTCAAACGAATTAGAGAAAACTCAATCCACACTTGGAGTGGATTCAAGAAGGGTAAAGGAGTTTGCTAGAGATGAAGTGAATAATGTTTTAGCAACTCAATGCTCAAGGGTTGGTGAATCTAGTGATTTGCAGAGAGGAAAAGATAAGGGTTGAAAAGATGGGAAAAGAAAGAAAAAGAAAATCGAAAAGAGGGAAGGAAAAACAAAAACAATTCTTTCTCTAGTTAGGACTACACAAGAATTTGATGAGGAGGAGGTTCATAGTGAAGAGATTGATGACTCAAATGGGGATAAGCAATGTGGAGATGAAGGACAAATATATTATGATGATATTCTAGTGAATGTTTCAATACATAATGATGATGAGGAACAAGAGCTTCAAGCTGTTAGGAGTAATATGGCAATTCATCCTTCCAATGCACGAAATAGAAAGGGGAAGAAAAAAAGGGAAACAGAGAAATTTAGGGAGCAAACCCAACCCGAGTGGCAGCAAGTTGGAGTAGATGAGTTTGCAAATGCAGAATATTGGGAAGCAACTCTATTCAAATTTTGATCAGGCAATAGAAAAAAATGTAAATTTTTTTCTACCTTTCTAATTTAAATTATTATTTTTGTATCTCTTAATTTGATTTAAATTTGTTTTTGACTAGAAACAATTCAATATAACATCAAGATAGACAATAATCCCATCACTTTTAACATCAAGATAGAGAAAATTTCCTGCTAGTCAATATGACAAAGGAAACAATAATAATTTCCCACAGTAATTATCTCAATGCAAATCCAAGACTTCTTTGGAGTGAAAACACTGCAAGTCAATATAACCATAAAAAAATAATAATTTCCTGTAGTAATGATTCAATGGAACTCCAAGATTTCATTGGAGTGAAAATATTGCAAGTCAATAAAACCATAAAAAAATAGTAATAATTTCTTGCAGTAGTTAAATCAGTGCAAATCCAAGACTCATTTGGAAAAGATAATAGTGCAACCCAGATGTAAACAGGCATTATATGAAGAAGGCCAACTTCTTCTAGAATGAGCAAAAGTTATATATTTAACCATAATTAGCCAAAGAATCGATGAATTACAGTGGGAAACAAGAAAAATGGAAGAAGAAAATGTTTAGGAGACCTTTTCTGAGAGATGAATATTATATTAAAAAAAAGGGGATATGTCATTAAACATAACGGAAATTACATAGCTATGTCAAAAAATTTTACAATAGTATGAAGATTTTTACTACCTCATACATATAAGAGCAACAAGTGTAATTACAAATATGATAAAACCATTGTACAATCTTATTGATTTGAGCAATTTCTTCTTCTCATGAGCTTCATTATTAGTTGTTCCATCAAGTAAGCAACTTCATCTTCAAGAAGATGTACTTCTTCCTCTCTTACTTGGCACTGCTAGCATTTAGTCACATTCATTTCCATTTGAGCATGCACCTTTTCAACTTCTACGATTGTTTCGGATAAGAGACCTCTTAATCTATTTGTAGTAGCTTTATCTGCCCAGTCAAAAAATCAGCATTTCTGCCCATCCTTCCAAACAATCAACAAACACAGAGACACGAGGATCAAAATCAATCGCTTCTGGATTAGAAAATTTAACAAACAAGAAGCACAGCAATAAATTTAAATTTAGCTGATTTTGAACAACAAAGCAACTAAACAGACAACAAAATTAACTCCCTGAATATTGCATACCATTAACAATCAATCAATAAACATCATGATTCATGGAGAAGATAATGTAGCACTACACTTCTTTTCCTAAGTACAATAAACACCCAATAAAAGCACGTAGAGTGTGGGATTTTATACTTATAAATAAACATCATGATTCACTTAGAAGAAAATGTAGAAATCCATATTACAATCAACTTGGCTAGAATTTGCAAGATTGAAGAATCCTAATTAAGTAACATCAGCAAACTACACATCTTCAAACCAGAGAAACCGCAGATCATCCCTTCTAGAGGAAAATGAGCCCAAAAATCCTACACATGTAAAGCTTAAATTGTTTCTGCCTTTCTCAGCCTCAATCCAACACCACCCACAATTCCTAGTTTCTGAACACAGTGCACTTCCACTCTTGTCAGGATTTGCAACTCAAAAAGTAAACACGAACCAGAAGATCAAATAGTCAACAAGAACTTTGCTTTCCAGAATTCAAAAAGTATACACATAATTTTTCACATTTTTGAACTAGAGAGTAACCAAAGAGGAAACAGAATTAACTCCCCGAACAACGCAGACTATCAACCAACAAAAATTACCTTACAATTTGGACACCCATAGAATAGTCGCCCTGGATTTTGTTCCATCTTTTTGCTGTCACTCCTCAGAAACATTTTGGGGCATCTCTGAATCGAATTTCAGGCTGGGTTGTGCTTGAACTTGAGGAAATGCAAGCCATTTTACTCTAGGGAATGAAGATTTCTGGTGGCGGGTCTCGTAGAGATGAAAGAAGAAGCGGAGAAAAATGGAAGAAAGAAGCCAAAACCTATCGTCACAGGATATATGGGTCAGTCATGGATAACATACATTTTTTAATCAAATTTTAAAGGAAAAATGATGACATGTATATTGGTGAGTGAATCCACTTGCTACCGCTGATATGTCGGATCACCGTTGGGTGGTTTAATTGTTAAAAAATGCAAACTTGGAGAGTTAAATTAATTAATTTTAGAGTTGAATGACTAAATTGAAAAAAAGTGTCAAGTTTAAGGGTCAATTTGATGTTTATGCCATTTACATAATCTCTTTAATTCTCATTAACAAAGAAAGTAAAAAAATTAGATAAAATATTTTACTCCCTTCGTTTGGAATTGAATGTGACTTTTTCCATTTTGAACCGTCCGAAAATAAATGTCTTATTTCCTAAATTAAAAAAAAAATTATTAAGAAAATTGACGTTACAACTTGAAAATGAAATAAGTTAAATTATCTTTTTAAAATATATATAAATTAAAATGAGACATTTAATTCATAACTGAAGAATTTCTATCTAATATAGCGTACATTAACATAGTAGGATCACATAAATACTCTAAAGATAGAGGTATCAAAATGGTTTGGGCCTTTGGTGTGGACTCGATCCTATTCCACATTTTTTAATTGTTAGGTTTAAAAAATCTGATCTCAATTGCAATTGAGGGTTTTTTAGTCCCTTAAGGATTGAGGGTCAACAAAAGTTTAGAGAGGATTGGCCCTTGGGGCCAAAGATATTAAAAAAAAAAAAATTTATTTTATAATTTTTATCACCTATTTTCTTGGATTTGATTATCTGACTTCTTTTTCTATTCTTAGAAAGAATTTTGATTTCTTTTCTTACACACAAAATATTAAATACTAAAATTAAGTTTTTCATTTTTATATTTGGTTTGTATCTCATTTTTTACATTTTTCTCTAATTTTCTATTCACTTTTTTTACATTTTTCTGCAATTTTTTTAAAGTTATGTAAAAATTGAATTGTTTTATTTAAAATATTTTTAAAATTAAAAAATATATAAAAAGGACTAGTTTGACTCGATCTTTGATCCTTGTAAGATTGGATTCGATTAGAATTTTGATGACTCTTCAAAAGATAAGATCATCATATCTCAATCCTTTAAATTATTTTATCCTTGGATTGGGACTGGACAAAGCAAGACGAGCGGCAATTGACAGCTCAATCTAAATGTCCCTTTATTGTAGTTCGGAAATTTAATATTTATTTGTTGAACTTGTTTACTTTTGTGTGTGACTGTGTGTTGAATGCCGGGTTGGTGGGAAGGGGGAGTTTTAAAGGTCACACCTAAATTGGACCTTTCCATTACAATTTGAGACGTTAAAAGCTACCTATGGTATCAAAGCAAACACATTTTCATTTAGGCAAAGGAAGACATATCCCTTTCTTGACAGACAGAGTCTAGAGCAAACTTGAGGGAAAGATTGTCAGGTAAGTTGGTATAACAAATATCGAAATAGTGAGTACAGGTTAAAAAGAAGAGGAAAAACAAAAAAAATTCTAAGGCTGCAAAAGGTAGACTTCATCTAACCTTGGCCTCCCTCTCTACAAAAGGGTACCGTCTTAATGTTTCATTACTATTAGCCGACTTTCTTGTCTTATTTTAAATGAGTAGTACATATTTTATTTGACCCAAGGCTTTGCAAGATGGGAAAAGGAATCGATGGTTTAATAATATTAACAGGTTGTTTGGTTAATTATTTCTATCTAATTCTTAGAAATGGAAATTCCATTGTGTGGTTATCAAATATATATTATGATTCGAATTGTAATTTAGGAAAAGAATCTTTACAAAAAGGGTGAATTTCAAAACTAAACCGTACATTGAATTAATAAATTACTCAGAATATAAATTACTACTAAACTTACTTTAAGGGACAGCGCACTTGTCAATTAATGTATGTCTACTGTCTCTCTAATTTGTACTCCCTCCTTTTTTTTAAAAAAAAATGTCATTTAATGAAGATATTTTTGTTTCGAAATGATCGTCGTTTATATAATTTAAAACAAAAATTATAATTAAATTATATATTTTACTCTTTCTCTGTCAAACTTCCTTTTAACATTTTTCCAATGCAATTAACTATACAACACATTTCAATTTATAAACTAACCAATCAAATAAAACAGAGGAAATAGGATTTGGGATGACAATTTAATGTAAATCAAAAGAGGGTAAACTTGTCCCAAATAAATAATATTATGAATCATGATTATCTTAATTCGGATAAAAAATCTTTAAAAACGATATTCTTTTTCAATCAAATAAAGGAGTATTTATTGCCCTTTTCTAGAAAATTAGAATGGGCTCACAATAAGATGGACACATGAGATCACACCTCCGAAGAGTAACCGGAAATAAGATAGACGGCGGGGCTATGAATGCAATCAACTACCGGGCGGTTTATTAAAATATTAAGCCCCTCATCTTGATTCAATCTTTCTATTGATCCCTCAAATCATTACGTTATCCTATTGACCCCTTAAAATTGTTTAAATTATTCACTTTAGCTCTTCATGTGGTGGTGGTCGCTTAAATTCCAGAAACACGTGCCTCTGCGTTTCTTGCTGGTGGACCTCGTTGGCTGATATGGATTTAAAAAATAAAAAAAAAAGAAGTGAACCTTACATGGAATTTAAGAAAAATAAAAAAGAAAACAAAACAAAAGACCTTTAATATTCTCATATTCCAACTAATCTCAACCAGAAATTGTGGGATTGACTCACGGAGCAAACAACAAGAGAAATTCTTCATCGCTCGACAGTTATATTATGTTAGCCTATTTAAATAATCTTTTTTGTTACATATTTGTAGTTATTAAAATTGGTGTGTTATTCTTTTCCATTTTTTTATTCTCTCTTTGATGTAGGTTTTGTTTAATGGATTTTTTTTCTTTTGTTCGATAATGCATGATTTGGTTGTTAGTATTCATTTGTCATTTGAACTGCATTTTTATTACAATAGGGTATTGAATTGAGTTCCAAAATTTAAATTGAATACTAATTTTTTTATTTTTTTTTTAATGATCCTTGAGTTTTAGATTTTTAAGGTACTGAAAGAACCGGTAATGTGTAACATATATAAATAAATAAATATATATTTATATTATATTTGCTTAATGAAGAAATAGAGTTTTATCATGCTTTTTTTGACACTTTCTTTGCAATTGTTTTGTATTTTCTTTTGTCTAATCCCTTAGTTGCCACTTTTTAATACGACTTCTTCATTGACTAAGGTAATTCTAAATGTTCAATCAGTAAATATGGATGGAATTGATAACTAAGTTGGGGAATATTTTTAAATTAGAAGAGGGTTATTTGAGGGATATGTTTCAAGTAACAACGAGTATGAAGGAGAGTAGTTTGTCAGTTTTGATCAAGTATGTATAGACGTCTCAATTTTATTTGCTGATCAAGACTCTGAACATGTGGAAGCTCAAAATTTTGTGCGAAACAAAAAGAAGAACCGGAGAATGGCAATTGAAGATCCTGCAAGAGAATCGGCAAGGATTGGAGTTAATTGCTTTCCTGATGTGGATAATGAAAACCTAACTATTTTGAGGTTGGTGAACAAGAAGTACCATAAGAGAATGTTAGGGAAATTGATTCTGGGTATTTAGATTCTGATGAGCTTGGGGATTTCAAAGAAGCATATGAGTACAGTGATCCCTACAAAGTTGACTTGGGTTATAACAGACGATGCACAAGAACGAAGTAATTGGTTTTAGATATCTAATTAAATTTTTTTTAGTGTAGTGGTTTAGTTAACTTATTCAATTTTAAACTATTGTATTTGATTTCCATTTTTTTTAGGTTTCAATTATCTAATTTCAACACCTTAAATTAGTTTTAATCAACTAACTTCAATTTTCTAATTTATTTGAGAAAGCTAATTTGTATCCTAATTGTTTCAGGTTTGATGCAAAAGCTCCGATGCCTGTTTTTTGTCTTGGTATGACATTCAAGAATAACGTTGAGGTCAAGAAAATAGTGAAATCATATGCAATTCTAAGAGGCCACAATTTGAAGTTCACAAAGAATGAACCAAGGAGGTGCATTGTCAAATGTAGGAATGAAACTTGTAATATTAAGATGTATGCATCTTCGTTAGGTCATGAGATGTTATTTGAGTTGAAGACATATATCGATGGTAGGGCATGCAACTGAAGCAACCATTTAAGCATTATTAGGGCAAGAGACATGGCCAAGAGATTTGAGAACCTTATAAGGTAGGCTCCTTCCACGATTGTGATTCAATTAGCTGCACAATGTAGAGAATAGTTAAGGTCCTACTTATTCAGAGGGCAAGGGCAATGATAATGAAGAAAATTATGGGGGACCACAAAGCTAAATATGCTCAACTTTGGGATTATGTGTATGAGATAAGCACTACCAATCCACATACAACTTGCACTCTTAGCACTGAGGAAGGTTCAAATGTGTTTCGAACGTTATATATATGCTTTGATGCTCTAAAGAAGGGTTAGAAAGAAGGATGTAGAAAGATATTAGGTGTAGATGGGTGTTTTTTAAAACGATTATGCAAAGGTCAACTCTTATGTGCAATTGGTTGTGATGAAAATAACTAGTTGTATCCTGTTGCTAGGGTGGTGATGTATGTTGAAAACTTTGACAATTGGGAAAAGTTCCTAGGGACCTTGCAAAATGACTTGGATTTGCAATCTAGAGATGAAATGGTTATTATATCTAATATGCAGAAGGTAATACGTAATTATGTAGTTACTAATAATTTTATTATAGTTTTAGTTGTTCTATATATCAGGATTTTGACCTGTATTTGAAAATTTTCATTATAGGGACTAGAGAGAGCAATTTATGAGGTGTTGCATAAGGCAAAACACCATAGATGCACTAGACATGTTTATCATGTCTAGGCTAAAAAGTGGAAAGGTGAAAAGCGAAAATTAGTCTTTTGGAATATAGCAAGGTCTACATGTTTTGGGTGGTTTGGGAGAAGCAACAATAGAGGACTTCATGTCATACAAAGAGGAAACTTTTGTGAAGGTAAGTCCATTATGTAATTATTTAATTTTTTTAAAATTTATTGATAAGTTGTATATATGTGATGATAACGTAATTATAGTTTTATTTTTATGAGCATGTGGTTTTTGGCAATAAAGTTCAATGCGATGTCATTGATAATAATATGGTTAAAACATTTAATGGATGGATTTTACAACCTAGATATAAATCCATAATTACTATGTTAGAAGAGATTAGAATTAAGGTAATGAAAACATTAGCTGCTAAAAGAGAGTTTGCAAGTTCTTGGATTTGTGATATTAGCAATAAAGCATTAAAGAAGTTAGAGATGAACAAGGAACAAAATTATTTGTGCAGACATGTATGGAACGATAATGATGGGTATGAGGTTTCTTGTGTATTTGACAATGAAATAAAACATGTTGTTAGGTTGAATTCTCATTCATGCACTTGTAGACTTTGGGACTTGACAGGTATACCTTGTGAGCATGCCATTGTTAGCATATACCATGCAAAAACGCACCTAGAGAACTATGTTGCCCATTGGTATAGGTCTAGCACATATTTGAAAGCCTATCAATACCCCCTTCAACCATTATCTGGTCGAAAGCAGTGGATACTCCAACAAAAGCCTAGACTTGAACCTCCTAAAATTAAAAATAGAGTAGGCAGAACAAATATATATATATATATATATATATTAGAAAAAGAGATCGAGATGAACCAAAGAAAAGAAGAAAGCTTTCCAAAAGGGGGTTAGTTGTGACATGTTACTTGTGCATAGTTACTGGACACAACAAAAATGGTTGCAAAAAGAAGGTAGATTCCATGCAAAGTACTCAAGTTCATATAATTTCTTGTAAACTTTCTATTCCATCATATTCTTTTTTATTAAAAAACAATCACTAACCAGATTTGTGTCTCTCTTGTACAAGGCTTCAACGTCTCGATATGTAATATCAAGGAAGAGCAGAAAACGAACACAAAATACCCAAGCAAATTCAGCAGGTGTGGTCAATTCTGATCCTTGTATTTCACAGCCACTTAGACCACCAAACATGCTGAATGCTTCAAGGTTTGGTTTATTCAATGATTTAAGGACTAGCCAAGTCATATGGAATGTAAGTTACATTTAATTTTTAGCCTCAGTTTATTGGTGAATTATGTGTAATAAGTTAATTGGAATGATTGATTGGAATTGATCTTATTTTTCATTTGATATTAGCTGGGACAATCAATTGCTCAAGTCATTATACCAGCACAACAAGGACCAAGTCTTAATGGGAAAGGAAATACATACACAAGCATAAACCAAAGTCAAAATTAACATGCAGGAAGGCAAAACCATGGTGTAAGGATTCAAAGCCAAAATTCTAGTAGCACTAGAAAAAGGACAGGGGACATCTTGATTGAAATTTGGATTATGATGCTGATTGAATGAAACTTTAGAAGGAATATGTGACTCTTTTATAGATTTTTCATTACTTTTAGAATGTTGAAAGGATTTAGAAGTTACTTTTTTTTTAACCTTTTTTATTTTTTTTCTCCTGATGGAACTATCGATTGCTTAGGGGATATGAGTGACATTTTGACAAATATATTTTTCTAGCCACTTATTCTTTACGTTATTATTATTGTCCTTACAATATATATTTTTTTTGCATAATTTAATGATCAAGAATCAAGAGAAAAAAGTATTAAAACGAACTAAGAAGTTGGAGAAAATTTTTAAAAACTAGATCAAGAATCATGGGAAAAATGGTTAAAGAAAAGTGTAGATTCGTGATTTTCATAATTATATTGATCACATTACAATACAATATAATAATAATAATAAACAAACATGATTATAGTGTAGCACAAACAACAAATTAAATCCTACAACTAAGAGCACTTTTACCTAAAGAAGTTTTTCTTCTTTATCACTTGTTTGGTCCTTTCTAATTCAACTTTCAAACAAATCCTGCAACTTCTTCTTCCAATGAAGTGTCACCATATGGTTTAGATATATGGTCTTTCTCCATCACTTTTGCCATCCTCTACGAAAACTAAAGAGCTTTAGGATGTAAGTCATTTCCAATGCCACACTAATAATTGTAAATCAGAAAGTTCTTGAAAGTATTTCGAACATGAGATATCTACTCTGCATGGCTGAAAATATTTTTGAAGATCCTTTTAACATATGTAACTAAAATTGCAAAAGTAATAAACATGTCTTGGTGAGCAGAAATCACCACTTTACATGCTGGAAAAATACACAATGAAACCATATTCAACAACAATTAATGCATTCACAAGTTCATGTTTTTAAGAAACTCAAGATTTTCCAATGGCATAACTTGTTTTGAATCAGAATTATCAATTAAGCAATTGCACAATCATGATTCTATAACTATAGTAAACTTGAATAGACTATAGTCCTTTTTCATATAAGGATAAATAAACCATTGGTAAATCAAGACATCCAAGAGGATGAATAAACCACTAAAGTACAAACACAAGCTGCTTAGACAACATAGACCAAGATCAACTAACGAAGTTCAGGAAAAACAAACTTCAATGTACTGGAGAGTTGATTCTTTACTAAGAAAAATACAACGAGTGACATCAAAAAATATTTTGATAATAAATAGTTAATTAATTTAAAAAAAAACTAGATAAAAGAAAATTCCATGTTGATTATCCACAAAAAACTTTTCTTATCAAATGATCAAAAAAAGGAAAAAGAATCATCATATGTCGATCTCATATTATAATATGGATGGAATCTGCATGAAAAAAAGGTAAACGCAATCAAATTGAAATGAAAGAAACAAAATTCAAGCCATGTAAAACATAATGAAATGGTTACAAAATCACAAATAACAAAGTGAAAAATCAAAATTAAAGAACCAATATGATACAAGGCAGGAAAAACAAATACTAGGAGATTTAAATATACAATGGATCATTTCATATAACGGATATGTCATAAAATAGATAAGTTGACCTAAAGGCAAAAACAATAAATAGAACACCCAACTCAATGTAAAGGTCAAACATGCTGCTACATTAGATACTGGCAAGCCCTTTCTCGTGAGTTGTAAGGGACCGAACTTCATGACAATGTATGAGTAACCCTTCAAAGAAGTTGGGAAATTTGGCAAGCCCATCATTGAGGGTGGTCGAACCCTCAAATAAACAAGGGCAGGAGCACTATCAGTACCAAACTCCATCATTATGAGTAAGATTGCAAAGAGAAATGTCACTAGTCCCAACTAATCAATCCTATAATAAAATTGGAGACAAAGAAGACTTTCTAAGCAATTTACTAAAATATTTCCATTAAAAGATTAAAACCCTTATAACCACAAGGGAATTTGACAAGAATCTGATAGAATCCCTTGCCATAGAGATGATCTACTTTCTCAATACCCTACTTCATACTTAGTTAAATATGATGACATACTAATAATTAGTACTCCTTTAATAAAAATTCAAGAGTTAAGGGATGACTGAATGATTAGGACAGTAATCCAATTCGAAGTACAATCGCAAAGATGAAAACTCCATTAAGGTTGTGATAAGAAAGGCTAATGTTATTATTAATCTTATTGGTCTGTATCCCACATACATTTAGCAATCTACTGTTTCGTAAATGGAATTTTATACTCACTAGACTGCTAATGAAAAAGGTGTATGAAACTAGAAATTATAGTTTTGAAGAGGTGAACAATCATAGGGCCACTTTAATTGCAGTACTAAGTTCCTGAAAAATTTCATTTATTCTTCAATGTGATAATTTATATCAATAAAAAAAATTGAAACACAAATCTACACATCGATTAGACTACATTACAAAGTTGTAATAGGTTATGCATAGTAATCGGAATGTCACGTTAATAGGATTCAATTGAAATCAAATATTATAAAACAACAATGATTGAGAATCCATAAATTAAAGCAATAACAGAAAGAGAAAGGAGCCCTAACTCCTCAAATAATTGGTGGAATCTGATATATTTTCGAAATAAGATGAATAAATTTCGATTTTTCAAAACAATAAGAACAAATATTTGCTTCAGATGAATAGAAGTGGCAGGTGAAAGAAGAAGAATCACGAAGGAATTATCCAAACATGAAGAGAAATCAATTGGCTTTCAAAATGGTGCTTACTGAGCAGTGAGTCATTATCTGAGTCCTATGTGGCGTAAATGTCATTTTGTGATCAGAACCAATGTTTTCAGAATCAGACTGATCATCGAACCGGAAAAGTCATTGATTCAATGGTTCAACCGTAATTAAACCGATTAATTTAATAATTAAAAAATATTTATTTTATAGATTGAAATATATCAAAAGAATATAATTTATTCTCAAATTAACAATATATATATAAATATATAAATATGCATAAAATAAAAGAAAAGAACATGAGATGATTTGGGATTAGTTTATAACTAACCATAAAAACCTACAGATATAAAGAATTTATAAAAATAAACCTCCCATGATCTCATCTTTCATTGAAATTAAGAATCCTAATGACGCAGGAGGATATGGTGGAATTCAGGAAGAAATCTGAACAGTAATTGGTGAACAGTTCTGATGAACAGTAACTCAAACTTTGGATTATCTGTCAAAATTTGAGGCTTTTCGATAATCTAACCTTTGAACTTGCAAGAGGTCTAGGCAACGAAAATTGGGTTCTTCTCCTCTAAACAAACTTCAATCTAAATTAGTTAAAGGATGAAGAAAGAAAGAATAACACCTTGAGTTCACAAGGAAAGAGATAAAACTTTGAAAATATTATTGATAATAGATTCAACTCACTAGCTCTTAGGCATTCATCCTTATTTATAATACTATAAGTTCTATGTTCCTAATCAAACTAGGAAATAGAAACCAAGTAAACTACTAATAGCTAAGTTATGTGTTCCTAATCAGATTAGGAAATAAAAATTAGGACAAAAATAATAAAAAAATAAAACAAGTTTCTAATAAAATTCTTTCTAATTAAGGAAATAAAATTATTAAACAATCTTGATCTTGCTTGTCTATTTGTTCTGCGTCACCTAAAGATAGAAAATCATAGAACTTGCAACTTGCAAGCTAAAACCCAAATTCCAAACGTTATAAAGTCAAAAACATATACAAATCCATATGTTATTACATAATTGAAAATGGTGAATCTTAGTTCAACATCATCACGAATGTCAAAGCATTCAGAAAAGTTATTACCAATCTCATCACATTAACTAGTACAAGATAAAGTCATTATAAATTCTTGGTTCTTACTATTTAAAAAGGTTACAAATTTTCAAATGTCTCTAGGCCAACATCCATCATTATCCCCATTTGGATTGTTAGAGTTTTTAATCCCAACTTTAACATCAAATATTAGCAACTCATGTGCTGATTAAACCATGCTTGAAAGATCAATATCATCTCCAATATCTTCAATTTTAACATCAAACATTAGTCATTGGACCAGAGTTGGAGATGTCTGGCTGGCTACGTGAAGGATGGAGTCGAACAGTGAAGTCGTCGCGGCGGGAGATGCAAAGAGCCAATTAGCCATCGTCATTCTGTGAACGACAGAAGAAGAGAAAAATAGGAAAAAATAAAAAATCAGAGAAGACAATTGAAGTTGAATTAGTCAATTAGGTGAAAATTAGGAATTCATTTTGTTTATTTATCAATTCAGTGTCTAAAGTTTTTAATTTTATGAATTTAGTCCTAGAATTTTTATTTTTAAGAAAATCGACAGATTCATACATTAGTTGACAGATCCAACAGTTCACTGGTTGAACCAATCAACTCAACGCAGTTTGAACAAAAGATGCCAGTTTTCATCTTCCACTGTTCTTCTCCTCGGACCAAGTCGTCACAGGTCTAATTCCCGATTTGGGCTGTTCAATTGGCCGATCCAGTTCGGTGCAAAAGACCTTGCTATGGACATATGATTTCAATTGACCCCTTCCAAGTCCTTTCAAACTGCAATTTCAAAAAAAAATTTTAACATTATACTTAAAGTTTCTTCACTTCCAACTAGAAAAAAAAAAGGAAAAAAAAAAAGTTCACATTAGAAACTTGGATTTTGAAAAAAGAATTGAAAAAAAAAGGGTGATGAGATTCATACCTTGAATGCAAAATAAAAAAGCTTTCAAACCTCAAAAATAAAAGGATGGAGTTCGAAGATTTCGGTTAAATACTTGTTGGAAGAAAAATTCTGCTTAGAAGAGTGTAAGAATGCCTCTGAGATTTTGTTTGAGTTGTTTTACAGTTGGCTCCATGTCACCTGCCATGTCATTTTATATTAGAGTGTACTTTTTTAAGCACTCAATTAAGAGGTGGGGTCACTTATGATCTGACTACCGTAGAATGGTTTAAGTGTCAAATACCGCAAACTTAAATGGCTGATTTGATGTGTTTGTAAGTTTGATGGTCAAAAATAAAAAAGGGACAAGTTCAATGGTCATATTAGTAGTTCAACCCCAAAAAAAAGGTAATTAAATGGACCAACACAATTTATTTGGATAATCATGGTTTTCCTTTTCTTTTCTTTTTTTTTTTTCAAGGACAATTTTATTTTAGTGTGCCAAAATGGATAGGTCTTTTAAAATTTGGCTAAAGTTTTAAGTTATATAAATTTTGGTCAAGAGAGTATTTTTTAGGATCATTTTAACCCTAGAATAGGAGGAATGTACAAAAACCACTCACACATGAACTAAAGGTAAGGGTTGTTGGTCGAAGTGGAATGTGAATTGCTTCATCTTACTGGAGCAAAACACAACTTGTTACTCATCACTCCATCTTTCCATTTGCACTACCGTAACTTCCCATTTCATGCACTATCTTTGCACCCCATCATTTTCCTCACAACCCGATTACCCCTCATTTCGAAGCACATTCAGTTAATAGGTAGTGAAGATCACATAATCCTTGAAGTGCCAGTTTCAAAATCACTTCACAAGCTTGAAAATCAATTACAATAGGCATCCCGAGTTCTACAAGACATCACACTATCTCCTCAAAATCAAAATTCAGCTGTTCTACAAGAAAGGTAATATATAAATATATATATATATATATATATATATATAT
>JAOXNR010052684.1:0-15884 GCA_028571225.1 Parsonsia alboflavescens | reverse complement strand
CCCCAAACTACTTAATTTGCATGTGTTGGGCCTTCTAAAAGCTTAGTTGTCCATAAGAGGATACACGAAATGAGTATTCCTAATGTGTTGGGCTTAGATTCTTGATGACGTTGATTGCTCGCTCCATATCTTAGTATCCCAATAATGTAGGGTTTTTAGCCAAAATGATTTTATATGCTTGGATTAACATATTATTGAATCCTTCATATTTTTTTTTCCAACCATTAAGGTCTCATATCAATTTATGAGTAGTCATAATAGTTCACACTATCCAATTTTAGCCATATTCACAATGTCACGGGTCACCTAATGAATTTGTGAGAAATTCTTTAGGGTAAAATCGTCTTTATACTTTAATCTAAAAAAAAAAAAAAGTTGCAGCAAAATAAGAGATTTACTTAAATAAAGACTTTAAATTTTAGTTTGGATTCATCCGGTAATAACAAGAGAGATCCATCGATGTGGCAGATCAGGAACCCTACAAATATATATATTGCAGAAAAATTATTTTGTTTCTTCTTTGCCATTTTGGTTGCAAATTACAGAATTCCCAAAAAAACTTACAGTCCTAGTCTTCATTCACAATCGACAGCAGGAAGTTCATCAAAGTGGCTTACAGTGAAATAGGTGTCCAACAATGAAGATGCTTCATAGTGAAGACCAAGAAAAGGAGAGGATAATAGTGAAGACCATAATAGGAGTTGTTTTAGATTATCAATCCTATGTAGAGGATAATGGAGAGTATCTCAACAAGTGAGGTAGCTGGTGGTGCTGGTAGAGCATACTCATATAAGGCTTTGAAAAGATTGGACCAATTATGGGCTAGCATTTTTTCTACATCAACAGGTATAACGTTAATCTCATCCAGTGGCTATTTATTTATTCCTTTCATGGTTCTCACTAGAAAAAGACTTGTAGTTGTTGAAGATCCTCAATCAGTAGTTTCAAATGTTGCTGGTTTGTATAGCAAATCTGAAATGTTTAGAAAATGTGAAGCTATGTGGAGGTACATTGGGAATCTTCATTGCTACAACTTTGAGAGTCAAAGGACTCAGGGTTGGCATTGTAGAAAGGTGCATTTTAAAAGGGGTAACACATTTTTCTTATTGCAGCTCACTATAAATTGTCGTGAAAATTAATGTTTTTATTTGCACTTTTCTGGGAGTTACTTTTCTGTTCATTAATTTTTTTTCAGAGGGAATAGGAATGGAACATTTCCAGAAAAGAACTTTTGGAACTTGTAGAAGTTGGCATTCCAACGGAAGATGACATTGATCTGGCAATTTCAGCATTCTTTAATCATGTAGGAAGAAGATGAAACCATGAAATTTTAAGGCTGTTTCTTTTCATTTAATAAACTCATATTAGGTTACAATCTACACATCCATTGACAATAATCCTGCACAGGCTTTATGACAGCTGTAATTGCTCAATTTGAGTGATCTCGTTATAAGATTGAAGGATCGCTTTCAAACAATCTCTCTCTACCCTTCTCCTTTTTTTCTTTCATTGTGTTCTCATGAGCAGGTAGCTAAAGTCGAACTGCCAATGTTTGTCTGTCTGATGCACTACTATGCTTGCATATACCAAGGCTGTTGAGAAGGGTTCAAAAGCATGAAGTTAAAGTTGAAAAATCGAGGAGAAATGAAAAGTTGTATCATTGTGTTATGGTTGTTGCATTGATTGGCTTAGTTGTTGGTTTTTGCAAATGCTCATGGTTGAATGCAAGTGTTAGTTTTTAAATGAATGTGTAAGTGATAGTGTTAGGGTTAGGTTTGTTTAAGACTCTAAAGGGAGTGTTGGGTCATATTGTTTGAGAAATGCATAGAATTTATTATTTCTAGAATGTTTTTGGTGGTTGTTGGAATTCTTCTTGGTAATATTTTGTATTGTATTTTGTCAAATGTTGATCTTGTGTATTGTATTTTGTTTAATCTTGTCAATGGAAATGTAAATGTTTAATTTCCAATCTTGTTACTGGAATGCAAATGTTTAATCTTGTGTTCTATATTTTCTCTCTTGCAATTGAAGTTGTCTGGATATTATATAACTGACCTTTTATTTTGGTTTCCTCAGCTGATACATTTCTCCCAATTTAATGCTGAGTGTAGTCAAGCTTAACAACATTTAGCAACTATACAATTCTGGTAAAACAACAAAACAGGAACATTTATTTAACATATCTAAAAATTTAGCACTTGTATAGATTTGAAAATACTCTCAACTCACTACCCAAATGAGTCTCAGAAGAATCAGTTTCAATATCTTTAGTAGAACCCATTATATTCTTTTCAAATGAATCTACAGGTTGTACGCTGTTACTTTGTTCAAATTTTGTTGGTAAGATAGTTTCTATTCTCAGATTCTGTTTTCTCTGGAGACAACACCATTTCCTTTTTCACACCAAATCCTGACTTGCAACTCTTACCATTAGATTTACCTTCTCTCCCTGGTTCCTTCTCCTACAATCATCCTGATGAACTTTAGACATATGAGTTAGTTGCTTCTACTTTATGCCTGTTTGTGTTCTAACTGAGTCCATTGATTAAGTAGCAATGGAGAAAGGCAACAATGGCTTCTATAATAGTTTAGAGGATGCATACATGAATGGAAGATGAAATAAAAGTACTTTCAAGACTAAAGGTAATTGCAAATCACACTTTCAATATTATTTTTAGAATAGAAAGTTGCAAGCTCTAACCAATGCATTACTCATTACTATCGAAAAACGAAAGCAAGGGAACAAGAAAGATTGAATAAACTACATAAATATGGAAAAAAGAGGGATTACACAACTTATTAGAACAGTGAATGTTCATTTCACATTCTGACTTGCTATAAAGGTCAGCTAGATATGAAAGTTGAAAGAATTTACACTAATGGTTAAGGTGAGATGAGGGAGAATTTTAAGATTTTCAACTTTCATCCCAAACCTCAAGTTCCTCCATTGTAGTAGAGAATGCCATTAGAATGTGTACCATTACACTTCATCCTTTATCTGATTTAAACCCCAAACTCAAATAGTGCTATCATCACTTGCAGATGCTAGCATATGAGGATCTGTAGGATTCCAGCTAACACAATTAACTGTACCAGAATGTCCATGCAATAGTTCTCTCGAGCTTCTATGCCATATGTACACCTAAGAACACAGTTACAACCAATCATTAATTCACCATCGGGAAAGCAATACAATCGATAGACAGAAATGTACAAGAAAACAAAAATTTGCAGTTTTGTACAAATGCTAAATTTGGGTACAAGTTCATACCATAGTAGAAAAAAACCAAATGCTGATATGCAATTCTAAAGTGATTGTTTTTCCAACAAAAAAGAGTGTCATGCCTATAACATATGCTAACTGCAACATTTACTATTCTGAATCACACCATATCAGAAATCAGGAATTAAACATAGGCAAAATTATTTTTCCAGTAAAAAGTAACTGTTTGCACTAGAATACATAGTTAAGCAACCATCGTATAACATCAAATTTTGCCAAAAACAAACCAAAACATCTACAAATGTCATATTAAACTCAACAAACCAAACCATCCTAAATTTCAACTACCAATATACAAAACAAATCATCACAAGATAAAATTCACTTCAAAAGAGACTTATTGAATGCCCTCTTAGTAGGGCAATTTTTCTGGGTGTGTTCAAATACATGGCAAATCCCACACTTCCTTTTTGTTGTATTACTTACTTGAAATATTGTAACAAACAATGTTGGTTAAAATTCAAAATTAATATAGATAAACTTGAGAATGAAAAAGAATTATACTACTTGAGAACTTTAGTTGGGAATGATACATCGCCCCCATGATTTGAATTGGCCATGTTTCAGTACTTTGCTGGACAAATTGTTTTCTTGAACTTTCAGGAGCTTGTTTGAGTAAAGTATCACTTTTACAGGTTCTCTTGTTATGCCTCCATATTTGCTGCATTTGTTACCACTACATGCCTCTACATTGGTACTCTTCTGAGAATCATTTTGAGCCTCACTTTCTACCTCAGTACCCTTGGAATCTTGGTTTTTTTGTGTTTTGAACAACCTTTACAATTTGGGGACAATTCCTTTTATTATGGCCAACATTTTCACACTTGCTACATTTTTGAATTTCCCCACCAACCTTGGTCATCCTATCCTTCCCAACAGTATTAACTCTTGTCTCACCTATATCTCTTTTAGTATTATTCTTAGGTCTTCCTGATAACTTTAACTTCGATGGCACTTGTAAAGAAGGCAATCTTGTAGGCAGCCAATTGTTAGAACCATTTATGGGGAATAAAATGTTTTCATATGCCGTCAAATAGTTCTTTGTAGAGTAACAACTATCCACATAATCAAATGGATACTTGCTAAGTATTCTAAGTGTAGCAAAAGCTTGCACACAAGGAATCCCACTAAGTTCTCATTTCCCGCAACTACAATTTCGATATGCTAAGTCAACCACAAATTGTTCTTACTTGGAATGTATGCCTTGAATTATATTTGCGCCTTGGCACAATGTATCCCCAACAAAACAAGCTGAGTAATCCCTTGATTTTTCCTTCAATTTGTCAATCATTTGAACTATCCTTGGACAGGTTTTTTCATGTTGTTTAGGTATCCAATCTCTTTTTAATTTCAACATCTTCATTAAGAAACCTCTTATCCATTCAAGAAGCCCTAAAATTGGTTTATCCTTTGCTTCCATCAAGTACCAATTGAAACTCTCACTATAATTATTTTATAACATGTCACACTTGATGTTAGGCCTAAAAAAACTCTACACCAATGTCTAAGATTCTCATTCTCATTATGCCATTTACAAGCATCTTTATCTCCCTCTTTTATAGACTCCATTTGTGTCTTGAAGTTGTTTTCATATTTTGACTTGGCACAACTCCACAACTTAAGTCTCAGAGCTTCACTAGGATATGTCTTTCTAAAGTTTGCATGAAAATGCTTGACACAAAATCGATGTTCTATCCCTGGCAATAACTCTCCCATGGCTGGAATTAGGCCCTACAAAATATAAAATAAGGTCAGTTGTTTTACACACACATATATACATTTATATATATATTTATCTAAATTTGATATTATAATAAGCAAGACAAATACCTTTTGTTTTGGATCAATTCCCACAATAGTTACAAGTACACATAGATAGGGTCCTTTCAAGAAGCACCCATCCAACCCAATAATCTTTCTGCAACCATTCTTGAAACTTTGTTTCAATGCACTAAAACATGCATAGGATCTTCTAAAAATAGGTTTCCAAGTGTCCTCATCTTCGTAAACGTCAACTACAATCGTAGAACCTATGGTCCTTCTTTGCTCCTCAACATAATCTTCAATTTGAGTGTACTATTCTCTGTACTTTCCTTCAATCATGTCCATTGCTACTATCTTTGCCTTATAAAGTACGTTTCTTGAGACATGTGCATTCAGCTCTCTATGCACTCTATCTTGAAATTGACTCACGTAAAAAAATTTCTTGGATTTGAATTCTTCTATATAGCTACTTGCTATGAATTTTTGAGATGCAAGCTTGTGATAGAATGTTCTCCCACACCTATGCTTTGGTTGGACTGTTTTTACATGGAATATCCCTCTATGCTTGATGTAATAAGCATATATACTCCCCAATCATAAATTTCAGCTTTTCAAATTACTCTAATTTTTTTTGTTATTATTCTTCTTAAACTTCACTAATCTTCCCCAAACAATTTCATGATGAGTCATAGCCTCTTCGAAGTCATTTTTAGTGCCAAACTCCTGTCCACATCTGAAGATGGTGTCAATTAACTTCTTCTTGGATCTATATCTCTCAAACCTCTTTCTTTTGGGCTCATTTTTATCTTCAGACAATGATCCATTTCAAATTAGCTCAAAATCACCATCAGAGAAACTATCTTCACTATCTTGTTGTATATCAAACTTCATCTCCCCTTCCCAGATATCTAATTCTGATTCTTCTACTACCATTCCTATTGTATTTGCTGCCAAAGGTCATTGCATTTCTTTGCAAATCATCAACATCAAACTTTTGGTATGTAGGAACATCTTCTTCATTAGTCAGGTCCATTCCATCTTGGTGGGCCTGTTCAGTTGTTTTCAGTAGTTGGACTAGGTTCAATATGTGTTTAGAAGCTTGTCCAATATCTTTTGCATTATACATATCAATGTCGACATCTTTGCCCCCAACAATCATATTTTCAATAATGTCACCTAGTACTTTCTCAATTTCATCATGTGGGTCGCTCGCCTTCATCAAACACTCCCTAATCTCTGTTTTATTGACAACCATATGCTCATCATCACTACTCAATATATAATCACTATTATAGAAATCTCCTAGACCAGTATAAATTTCTTCTTCAGGATCCTGATGTGACTTTTTTTGACTTGTTCCCTTCGATTTTCCGTCAGATTTACTTGAAATTGAAGACGATATTTTCTATTTTCCCTTTTTCTTCTCTTTTCCATCTCCATCTTCAAATTCTTCAAGATTTGGCTGACTCTCATATGCTAAATCCATAGATCTTTTAGCTCCAATACTAGAATCAATTCTTGCATCTTTACTATTTTTTCCTGTCTAAATTTTTTTGTTACCTCTCTTAGAATCCCCAAGACTTGTAGCAGGTACTAGCTCATATGTTGAGATCCAAAAAGAACCAAGACACTCATTTATATTCCTTGTTGGATACACTGCATTTGACGAACCAAAATCCTTTTGTTTTTTGTTAGGATTTGGGTCAATTTGCAACTTTTCATGAGTAGCTCTAGCAGACCTTTGACAGTCACTTTCCCTCCCCTTTTCACCTTTGTCATTAATTTCATTCATTGAAGAACTAGGTACACTGTCTGACATAATTTTTATTTTTTTTCCTCTTAGGACTCATGGCAGCTTGTAGCTCTTCTTGAGGTATCTAGATGGAACCAAGGAAGTCCTCAACAATCTCTAAATTATTGCAACTATTACCTGCATCAAGTGAATGTGCAGTGTTGGCAAGTGGAAATGAAATATTAGTAGTTATATCTAGAGTAGATTCCAAATAAATATTAGTATTTATTCATTTGTATGACAATTTCTACCATCCCTTTTTCTTTTCTAAACTTAAACCATTTTATCCACGTCTTCTTCATAGAGTAGTAATCTCCATTCATAGAAACCGACACCCATTAGACCAATCTTCCAATAATAGAATGAATATGGTTCTCTAACTCCTAACTTGTATGAAATAGAATCTAGATGGCAGATTGTATTTTCATCCCCAGAAGAATACTGAAAGTCTTCAACTTTCCCACTAACATATTCAGACAAGGTCGGTCCTAACAAATGACCTCCACAATAAATTTTCAATATGAAGCTTTGACCTGGTATATTAATTAAGAAATAGGACTCTTAGGACCACATGGTAAAGATAGGATTGTCAATTTTCTATAGTCAATATCCAAACGAATATCTAGGGACCACACAATAGAACAAAGCACACAACATAATAAAAAAAACCAGTAATACAAGACAAACGACAAAAACAAAACACAAAAGAGTTATTGAAAGTCAAACAATCTATTTTAAAATAGATATAAAGAATAAAAGAACAACAAAAGGGAAGAAATCACGTTTGAACAGGAAGGGTTCTTTCGCATGTGAAAAGGAGGAAACCACAAAGTTAGTTTTAATTTTTCAAAATCAAAAGCAACAAACTATAATTACATAAGAAAAGAGTTTTTACCCGTATGTTTTTTACTTTCTGTTTCATGGTCTTCACTATGAAGCATCTTCATTCCGGTGATTGGACACCCATTTCATCATAAGCCACTTCAATGAACTTGCTGCTATCAATCATGAGTGAAGACTAGGGCTATGAGTTTATTTGGGAATTTTGTAATTTACATCCAAAATGGGTTAAAAGAAACAAAACAAATTTTTTGCTTTTTTTTTTTTTTGGTGTTATTCTTGATCTAGGTTCTCTCTTGTTGTTAAAGAATGAATCCAAACTAAAATTTAAAGTCTTTGTTTAAGTGAATCTCTTATTTGCTGCATTTTTTTTAATTTTTTTTTTTAAGAATAAATTATAATTATAATTTTACCCTTAAAATTTTCTCACAAGTTTGTTAGGTAACCGACGCTGCAGTGAAAATGGTTGGAATTGGGTAATGTGGACTATTATGACCATCCGTAAATTGATATAAGACCTTAATGACTGAAAAAAAAAAAAAAAACGTAAAGAATCCAACAATGTTTTAATCCAAACATATAAGACCATTTTACCTAAAAACCCAATAATATATTAACATAGATATTCAATAATATTATTAATCTAATGGAAAGAATATATTAAGAGAATGCACCAGTATTCCATGCCTTAGCTTTGAAGAAACTCGCTTGTTCACTTGACAATAACCAAGTTGTCTTTTCTTTAGTTACTAGAGATCCATAGATCAAATCATTCAAAGTAATTCTAATTCAATGGTTTAAGGAAAGACAAGCAGTCAATTTCAAAGGACATTCACTCGGGACAAGATACATATGTAGTCTGGATTTTAATTTCTAAGGTACTTGAAGAAAAGAACAAAAAAGAAATATATAATAATAATAATCATAATAAAAGTAGTACCCTATCATTGTCAACAAGTTTTAAGAATTTCCCATTCCTATAAACAATACATATGATTTATTCTCCCATTTGGGAAGTTTAGCTTCCTCTTTCATCTCATCACAATCCTCAAACGACTGCACCAAAATACAACGTAAAGAAAACAAGAACTAAGTTAAATAACTGATGTTCACTTTGATTTGCCCCAAGAATTTTTAAATTGTGGGATATCCAAAATGAAAAGTTAAGACATCCATGCATCCAAAATCTTGTACTTGGCAGACAGCCATAAGGGTTTTTCGACTCCGGCCAGGAGACGAGCCAAATTAGTCTATTCAAGCTAAATTATTTGTGCAAAGATGGACTTCTCTTCATCATCTTGAGGTTCACCATATGATCAAATATAAATATCAGTGATTCCAAAAGACAGTTACGTATCAGAAACAAATTAAGATGGAAGGAACTAAAAGGCATCCCTTTCCCTTGTTATATTCTTGTTTCTTCTTGTGCAATTTCAGTATTCTAGTGTAGTTTTATCCCAAAGGAAACATTACATTGTCCACATGGACAAATCACTTATGCCCAAGGCTTTTTCTAGTTCGATTTACTGGTATTCTTCCACCAAGCCCTGCAATCTACTGATACAATAGCATCTGAAGACAGCAAAAATAGCCCGAGGCTTGTGTACTCTTATGTTAATGCATTACATGGTTTCAGTGCAGTTTAATCGAAAGAAGAACTAGAAACAGTAAAGAAATCACCAGGGTTTGTTTCAACTTACATTGATTACCTTGGAACATTTCAAACTACTTACACAACTCAATTTCTTGAGTTGAATCCAGTAACTGGGCTTTGGCCTGCATAAGAGCTTGGAAAAGATGTGCTTGTCAGGGTCATTGACTCCGGTGTTTGGCCGGAAAGTCCAAGCTACAATGATGATGGGATGACAGCAATAGCTGCACGATGGAAAGGGAAGTGTGAGTCTGGACAAGATTTTAATTCTTCTGTGTAACTTAAAAAGCTTATTGGAGCCTGAAACTTCAATAAGGGTTTTATAGCTTCAAATCCAAATATTACTGTAAATATGAATTCCACAAGAGATACTTTTGGACATGGTACGCACACTTCATCCACTGGTGCTGGAAACTATGTTCAAGGTCGGCTATGCCTCGGGAACAGCCAGGGGCATTGCACCTCGTGCTCATGTTGCCATGTATAAGGTTGGCTCACTTCAAGGAATTTCTAGTTCTGACGTTATTGCAGGCATAGATCAGGCTGTTGCAGATGGTGTTGACATAATATCAATATCCCTGGCTTTCCTAGGTAAACCATTATACCAAGACCCTATTGCAATAGCTTCATTTGGAGCCATGAAAAATGGGGTCTTGGTTTCCTGTGGTGTAGGAAATGATGGTCCGGATCTTGGAACATCAATTAATGCAATTCCATGGGGCATAACTGTAGCAGCTAGCAACGTTGATCGATTATTTGCAGGAATTCTGACCTTAGGCAATGGACAGATCATAACAGGATGGACTCTGTTTCCTGCAGGAGCTGTTATTCAAGATTTGCCACTTATTTACAACAAAACTATATCTAGCTGTAATTCAAGTAAGATTTTCTCTAATGCTAATGGGATTGTCATCTGTGATCATCCCAATTCATTTTTCAATCAGAAAAATATATCCAAGTCAACCATACCAGCCACCATTTTTTTCTCTGATGATCCTTAGATAAGTTCAGGAACTATGTTCCCCAATCCTGCAGTTGTCCTAAGCACCAAATATCAACAAGATGTGATCAGTTATGCCTTAAGCAATGTTGATCCTTTGGCTAGTATTAGCTTTCAAGAAACCATTTGGGGGACAATACCTGCACCTGCTGTTGCTAGTTATAGCTCAAGAGGTCCTGCACCGAGCTGCCCAGATATCTTGAAGCCTGATATAAGGGCACCAGGCACATTGATCTTGGCAGCTTGGCTTCCTATTGGTCCTGTGGCAACCATTGGTGGAAAAATTCTCCTGTCTAGCATTTCTTCCTTGGAATGGGCACTTCCATGGCTTGTCCACATTCTTCTGGTGTAGCTGCGCTTCTCAGAGGTGCACACCCTGAATGGAGTCCTACAGCTATTCAATCTGCCATGATGACTACAGCTAAACACCTGGATAACACTCAAAGTTCAATCAAAAACATTGGCTACAAGTACGATGTTGCTTCACCTCTAGCCATGGGAGCAGGATTTCTAAATCCAAATGGTGCTGGATCCAGGTCTTATCTGTGATGCAACCACACAAGACTACCTCAATTTCTTGTGCTCCATGAATTTCACACGGAGTCAAATTACAACCATTGTAGGATCATCCAGCTTCCATTGCTCAAGCACATCAGTTGATCTGAATTATCCATCCTTTATTGCTTTATACCACAAAGGGAACACGGGCGAGGAAACTAAGGAATTTAGGAGGACTGTCACAAATGTTGGAAATGGCAGAGAGATGTATAAGGTCATGGTGACTGCACCAAAGGGTTCCATTGTCTCTGTCAAGCCAGATACATTGATCTTTGAGGAGAAATATGAGAAGCAGAGCTATTCCCTTACCATAGTTTATGCTGGTGATACCAGTGGGGCAGTTCAACTTGGTTCAGTGTAATGGGTAGATGTTAGAGGAAAATATTCTGTTAGAAGTCCAATTGTGGTGTCACCAATTTTCTCCAACTTGTGATAGATTGTTGCATGTTGTTGATTCCAAGAAAAACGGACTAATATACATCATATTCGATCGAGAAAAAATAAGGATGTTTGATTCCAGTTGTTATCCTACCTGCCCACTCTTGCATGTCTTGAAGAAAAATTAGTCTACAATCTACCATTTTCAAGAAAAGTTCTAATGCAAAACATTAGATAATTCAAATCAAGAAATAATCACATGTGTAATGTAAACCAAATTGAAATTTTCTACTTTAGAATGTTGACTAAAAATAAAGTATGATCAGCCAGATAAACCAGCATGTAGCAGTGACAATAAGAAATTTGATTGAAACGACTCAAGACACTAAAGGGGCATGTGATTTTCTTTCCCTTTTTGCCAATTATTACATTTCAGTAGGAGAAAAAGAAAAGGTTTAAAGAATGAACAGAAAAGCTTTCTTGATCCTGTAATGTGATAAATTGATGGTGATTCTTTTTCACAACACATTCCATCTTCTCCTATGCCTCCCCCATGGCGGCCATTCTAACAAGTCATTCAGTTCCAAAGGTTAAATGGACTGTTTTCTCTCTTCAGATTGCAATAACTAAGATACTGAAAACACTTGGTAGCAAGCAAAGCTATATTTCACAGTACATTCAAGAAATAGAAGCAAATTAAACCATCAGGAAAGAAAATAAACATTGCAGATACTAAGAAGTTGAAGTCTACAGTCACTTACCAAATTTCCAAACAGTTAGATCCACTTACGCAAAGCTCCAAGAAAGAAGAAATGGTGATCTCAAATTGAAGCAGACCATTTTTCTTGAATACTAAAAATATTTAATCCAAATTCCCAGACATCAGCGATTAAGCATAGCAGTGAGAAAATGAACCATACCGGACAACCTCCAAAGCTCATTCTGCAAAACATAATAATCATCCCCTTCATTGTCCGATTCACCTACATTTGGTATGCCCGCTGGCTCTGGTTCACCTCCAATAAGCAAAGGTAGGCTCTCTGTATATCCATCTGCGAAAACTACATATTTGGTAGCAAAAATTCCAAGACTGGAAGTTTCTTCTGTTTCTGGATTATAGGATACATTCTCTCCAGTTCCTAATGTCAACATTACATCACCACCCTTCCGAAAACCCAAGACAATTCCCAAACTTCCAACTTCAAGTTTGAACATTCTTCTTTTCCAGGATAATATCACACCATACTCATCCATAACCCAAATGGAACATTTCTTAGTCTGAGCAAGCCCGTGATAATGAATTACAGTAAGTTTGTCCTCATGAACTAAACAAGAAATGTTAATAGGAGACTCATCATTCAGAGCATTAGGTAGAAGAATCTCCTGAAACACCTCATTGCATATGTCAAAAGCCATTATTAGATTTTCAAGTCCACTTTCCCTTCCCACTCTGTAGGCAATCCAGTGCACCTTCCCTTGAACAAACGCCATAGACCAGAAGTGCCCAATCACCAAATTTTGAGGAATGTTAATGCAAATCTCCCTCCAATTCCCAATTCTTAGAGAGAAAATCTCAACTATGGGTGGCAAATTATACCCGTGATCCCCTTGAACATATGCTACTCTCACAACCTTAAAATCCTTGTTTTTAGCATCATACCCAAAGCCAAGCATAAACATGTAACATCCCAAGTTATCAGAAATGGCTCTAGACAAGGAAGTGTGAGTTTCTTTCTGATCAAAGGGTTCCATAACATGATCAAATTAGTAATACCCAAACATATCCGACAGACAAAGTAACCCATTGCAAAAACCAACGATTCTAAAGTCCAATCAAGACAATTCACGAAACGGGAAGCTTATTTTGATGTCTTCTTCAACATCAAATGCATCATTGTTTTGGTGGATAGAATAAAATTTCAACTTTTTGCTCTTTACCATAGTGTCTAAGGAGAATTCTAGGAGGTGGGATGGAGGATTTTGACAGAAAAGCTTGAATAGTGTGCATGGAAACAAAATGAGAGCTAGATATCAGGGATTTCCATAATTTTGAAACGCACCTGAACCTTAGCAGAGATTTTGCAAGAATCCTTGCAAGAATATTAGTCATCACCGCTTGAGGTAAAAAATCCGACATTTTTCTACCGGGAAAAATACTATTCTTGCCCTCTTTGATTCTGGGCTTTAGAGTGAAAAAAAAAAAAAACATGATCTTTTACTCTGTGAAATGGAGGTTTTCGATACGGGATATGCTCTGCAAAAGAGGAGAAGGAGAAAGAAACGGAGTTGTGACTAAAGAACGAGGACAGTGTGACCAAAATGGAAAAGAAAGGCCAAATCAAATGTTAATTGATCCAAATCAATGCCAGTTACCTGCTTCGAAGTAAAGCCACAAATGATTTTAGGATAAATATGTGCTATGAAAAGTATGATATCAATCAAAATTGATGATTTGATATTTCTATGTAATTTGTTTTGATTGCCAATTCTAACCATTTGAATGATTTTGTTTTTACATATTGGTTCAAAATCTCAAATTTATGTATCCTCTTGAACATCCAACATTATTCTCATTTGAGAATTCAGCATAATTTCATCAACATTATTGTTTGTTACTTCATTTGGGTGTTTCGATTTTATACATCGTGAAAAATTGAAGTTTTTTACTTGTTTATATTTGGGTTGTCATGAATTTTTATTTTTGACTTCTTTGAATTGAAAATAGTGGTTGAAAAGTATGAAAATGATGTTGGAGAAGATAACTAATGGTATTGTGCCGATTTCAATGAAATCGGCTTATAAACTAAGTTGGTTTCAGTAAAATTAGCTTAAAAAACTGAACCGGTTTCACTACATATTTTTTAAAATTATTATAGTCTCTCAACAAATTATCGACGTTGTTTTTATACAAATCACTTATTTTTTGACAATTTACATCGTTAAACTAGTCACGTGAATAGTATAGGACAAGTTTAAAGGGGCAAATATGTCAAACGCAATGTTACCTACATCCCAAAATATAAGTTGTTGTAGCCTACATTTTACAATTTATAATGCATCCTTATTATTATTATTTTTCTCCTCCATTCTTACCTTCCATTCAATGTATTGTTCCTTTTATTATGAAGAAATACAATTATAATTATAAATATGAGAGATATATGATATTTTAGAAATAACAAATATATATTTAGTATTTTTTAATCCACGTGGAACGGAAAGAAGTAGTAATTTTTTTGATGCTTTCGACCGGGAGGAGTCCACCCATTCGAGAAGTGGCTCAAATTGGTGTTGTCCCTCGATTTGTTGAATTTTTAACGAGGGAAGATTTTCCTTTATCTAATCTTTATTAGTATCTTGAGAACATCATTAGTTTGGTTATGAGTAAAGAGGCAGCTTGGCCTCTCACCAATATTACTTCTGGAACCTCCGAACGCATTACTTTGTGATTTTCCTCAGATAGATTTTTATTACTTCATATTGTTGTCAATGATTCAATTTTGTTATCCACTTCCTTTCAGGTTAGGGCACTGGGAAATTTCATCATATAAAACTCCTTCCACAGTCTGCAAAGAGGAAGGCTGTGCAAGCATCTCCAACACGTATATTCTTAAACTCATGATCTCTTTTGGATTCTCCAATCTTCTTGGTCAATTATTGAGAAAAAAAAAGGCTCCGGATATTCTGATCTTTCTCCTATACCATCTTCTACGTCATCAAATAACATAATGTTTCCCATCTTCATAATTGAATGTATCAGTTTGACTTGCAAGTATTTTAATAAAAAAATAAGTTTGACTTAGTTCATTAACACATAACATTATCAATTTTTCTTAATAAAATTTTTAATAGTTTAAGAAATGGGACATCCAATTTCAGACAACTCAAAATGGAATATGAGACATTCATTTCTGAACGGATGAAATATATATTACCTGATTTAGATAAAGTACCTTAGGATTTAGTATATTTTTTTAGGATTTTATCAATAAAATATATATGTAAAGCATATGTATATATATTTATCATTGATGGTATAGAAGATTCAAAGCTGAAGAAATAGTTAAAAATTATATTTATCATGAAATTCATTCTTGCCTAGAGAGAATATTGTTTATTTTATTTTTATTGTTTTTTTCTTTTGGAAAATGTTTTGTTAACAAGATTTGAATACCATTAATGTTATTTCTTGGCTCGATCTACAATTTCTCAATAAAGTGAACATAAATAAAGACGGTCAAAATATCTCTCGCTAATCGTTTGAAAATTTAAATTAATAAAAGAACTCATCTACTTGTGAGGGTAAAGATTTAATGCACAAATTTGATAATTCCACCGTCACCTCTTTCACATTTACAAATTAATCTAGACTTACCTTGGCAAAAACTAAATAGCAGGACAGTTTTCTTCAACCCAGAACACTAAAAGCTGAAAGTGATAGTTTTCACATTATTAATGCCATATCTATATAGATTTATAATCCATTCCAGGTCGGCCATTCTTTAATGCCTTATGCATTGTTGTGTTGGGGAATAAAAAAAGAATTCTACAATGCAAATCATGTATGACCTTAAAAACATAGGCTTTTCCGGTTGTGTTGGGGAATATACAGTGAAAC
>JAOXNR010052683.1:0-15885 GCA_028571225.1 Parsonsia alboflavescens | reverse complement strand
AACGGCAATTTGCTACAGTGCACTCGCAACCAAACAACACTGTAGCAAATTGCCGTTACGGTAACGGCCGGAGCGCCCATTAAGGCACGCTCCGGAGCGCACCTTAGCAAATTCGTATATATATATATATTTATTTATTTATACATTTATATAGAACTTGATGAGATGTAGTTACTGGCGGAATAGTGGAGTGCGTGCGAGCATTAACCCAAACACCTCTAAAAAAATTCCTAATATTTAATGTGATTAGAAAGGTTAGATAGGAAAATTTTTTTATTAAATGCTCGTTAGGAAGAAGAAAAGAACTAAACATGCTTTTTGAAAATACAAAGTGACTTCTATTTTGAGATAAAAAAATTTCTCTAAAACAAATTGATAGGATTTTTTTTTCTCCTCTCACTTGACTTAGATCCCTAGTTTTTTTTTTTTTTCTTTATTATTATTATGTTTTTTGAACTAGATCCCTAGCTTGGAAACAAAGGAAATCCATAGAGGATTTACAAATTTGCATGTAGTACGTAGTATACTCCCTCCATCTCAAATAAGTTGTCATTTTCATATTTCAACATAAAAAGTAAACTTGAATTTCCTTTTTAACCGGTCATTAATTTACTTTATTTGTGACTTTTTTCAAAGTCAATCAATAAGTGTTTTACACATTCCAATTTTACACATTCCAATCCTAATACTCCTAAAGATGAAAGAGTGAGGAGAGGGGAGAGAGTAATTTACGAAAATAAAAATAATTATGAAGGATACTAAAACAATCCAAAATGAGTAAAGTTATTATGTTTTTAATTTTAGTGAAATAACTTTAAACAATAATTAATTTGGGACAGCCGAAGTACTTTGAAAATGACCATAATTAATAGCATTTTTCAAAACAAAGATTAATATTTTTAATGTGCATGTGGAGTACTCCATTCCTCTAATATTAGAAGTTGTTAATTGTTGTTTCACATAAATAAATAAACAATAAATACACGTAAAATATTGTCCTTTGTCTCTCTTGTTTATAGGTGCCTGTATAATAGCATTTCTACACAACAAAAGTAAGAGAGCATTAAATGAAAGGTATGATTACAAAAAAAAAAACAAAAAAAAAAAACATACTCATTTCATCCCACAATATAAGTCATTTAAATGTGTTTTATTTGTCTCACAATTATTAATGCATAATTATTACATTTTTCCTATTCTAACCCTTATTGATGTTCTCATTCATTTATTATAAAGAAAGAGAAATGTAATTATTAGAGAAAGATAAAAGGTATATTTTTAGACATAACATAGCTACTTCTTAATTCATATGAAATGATGGTACCTGATGCCTTTTATACATTGTGGGACGAAGATAATAATAACTATGTATTGAGAATTATAAAACAATTTATGATAAGAGATAAAGAGAGTAATATTTAAGAGGGATATACTTAGCAATGGCCACTATTAGCGCTTTGGTTCATAACTTTTTTTGGAAGTAACAAATTGAATAATGAGAATATGGATAATAACTTTTAATTTTAAAAAAGAAAAGGGACAAATTAGAAGGTTTTTCAATTTCAATATATATAGATATATATTTATATCTTTCTTTTTTTTTTGGAAAAAATCTATAAAGAAATTAAAAGTTCAACTATTCTTTATATGAAAAATAAAACCAAAAGAAACTCTATAATTTGGGACAAATTAAGAGAAAGGACATGTTACTCCAACTTTATGGATCTAGGAGTGGATTACTAGGAGTTTAAAAATTCAACTATTCTTTACTAGTCTTTCACGAAGCGGCGGTTGACGTGGAAAACCTCATAAATATATTCATATTGAAACTATAGGTCTAAATGCAAAGAAATTTCCTCATTAGTATCCCTTTTTTTTTTCTTGGTTGGAATTAATAATATTGGAATGATGGATTGCGATGGATCGAAACTTTAATTGGTGATGTCTCATAAAGAAGGGGAAGCTTGAATGATTGAAGTCTTCATATACTCATAATCTATAGATAACACATTGAAAATCCTTATTGCTTTAACATAGATAACAAAACTTATCTTATTACATAAGCTTTCGACGAGGATAAAGTGATTAAAGACTAAATGATGCATTGGTATGGTTGAAAATCTTTCGGTTCAAGACTTTATAGTACCTTTTTTTTTGTGTAGTATTCTCGAGTATATTATTCATAAAAGTCTTACACCTGTCTTTTAATAATTTTTGTAAATGTATTTTATTAACTTATCCCTTAAAGTGATAAACTAAACCCTAGAGATATTTCATATTTTAGAACACATGTAAATTTTTCATTAGTATACTATAGAGTGTTACCCAAAAGCATAATAGAAGATCTTGAACCAAATCGTTCCTTAATACTTCTTCTTCTTCACTCTCTCTCATATTAATTGTCGTTTAAGATTTTTTTCACCAAGATAAAAGTAATCATAACTTTATCTTTTTAAAACAATTATGCCCGTTCATTGTTATTTTTTGAGTTTTATCCTTTATCCTATCATCTCATCTCCCCTCTCTTCTCTTATTGATAGGAAGATGTGAAGCAATAAAATTGTTTTGGAAAAAGTTAAAACAAAATACGTGTCATTTACACTTACACAGTGAATTTCTCATTTTACCTTTATTAGTCAAACTTTTTTCTAGTAACACTTCATTGCTTTGCTCTTTCCCATTTTAAAACCTACCACACTACAAGAAAAGAGGGATTTTCACCTAGACGTTTTTTGGAGGTTCAAAAAACTGTCATGAAATTATTTTTTGTGATGGATTTTTCTCACTTTCTTAGCAAACAAGGAGACTGCCAAAAAAATAAGGAGTTTTCTAATAGCTTGAATTGAATTTTTTTGGTGCATAAGGGGTCGATGGAAAAATAAAGTATTTAAATCTTTTTTTTTTTCTAGGGGGGGGGGGGGATTTCAAAAATAGATAGAAAATACAAAATGGATGACCAATCTTATATCACTTCCTAAAACTCTTGTAAGTGAATTTATTTTCTATGTAAATCTATGAATATATTATTACTTTTTCAGATCAAGTCAATAATCATTGACTATGTCATTAATTTGACTTTAATTTGATTAATTTAATCATTCAGATAAATAATTTTTTTATATTTATTAAATAATTAAATTAAAATTTGAATATAGAAAAACTATAAATTATGATATTTTTTTTTAACAAGAAACTTGCTCAGAACGGTCAGAAAATGATTTTAAAATTGCCAAAAAATAACTTTGTTTAGAGAGGGCATTTTTTTACCCCTTGGCATAGAGAACTACCACAAAATGCTTAAAAAACTGTCAAGAAACTTTTTTGGTAATTCTACCGGCTCTTCCGAAAAACTACTAGAAAAGTCCCTCTTGGCACTCAAAATGGCAGTACACTTCCAACGGGTGGAAATGACATTTTCTGGTAGTTAAAACAGCCAGAAATGGTTTATTTCAACTGCCAAAAAGTGTCTCATGCCTTGTAGTGCCAATCCTTTCTTCAAAAAAAAAAATTGTTTGTAAGTGGTATCTGGATCACACTTATACATGCACCTTGACTATTAAAGTTGGAGCTTAAACCCCCTGCAAGAATCCATACCTATGTAAATCGACTCACAAAGGCTTAAAACAAATCAATCTTTGTGGAGAGGAGAGAGAAGAGAAAAGAAAGTAGAAATTAATGCCAATCATAAGGAACAAAATTGTCTAAAAAAGTTAATATTATTATTACCTTAATCAGAGTGAAATCATGTTAAATGACAAATATTGTTTAAGGAAAGGAATATGTGTCGATCTTTGTTCATTTGGTATCATTGACAATTTTGAAAGAAAATCTTTGAAATTGCTAAATTCATTTGAAATTGAGAGGAAAATAAGAAATGAACTACTCACTTTGTTCAGAATTGAATATTCTTATTTTCATTTTGAAGAAAAGGAACGAAATTGTATTAAAGTAGAAAATTTATCTTACAACTAAGTTGTTTTTGCCAACATAATGGCCCTATCTAAAATAAAATGAGAACAAAATTCAACTCATGGTAACACAAAATCCTCATTAAAAAAGACTATAATTTAGCCAAGACCAAACAGAAACAATAGGAAAATGAAATGTGACTCCATAGGATATTCCATTTAGCATCATTCCATTTCCTTTGTAAAATTTCTATCAATCCAAGGAACCATATAACGTTCATCAAAGAACTCCCTCTTCGAAGTTGAGGATACCAGAGAAATTCAAAAATTCCGATTTTAATTTTTATTCCCAAATTAGAGAAGCCAGAAATTCCAATTGAATATCCTTACTTCCCAAAGTAATTAAAATTTTACTAATAAACTGACATTGTAATGTTAAAAATAAATAACATAAAAAAGTTTTGTGCTCAACTAACAATGTGGCCATTGAAGTTGTCATTTTTTTTTAGTTTAACCATTGAATTAAAAAATAAGTTAATTTAACCATTATACTTTGAATTTTCAAACAATTTAACAAATTATACTTTGTATTTTAGGAAATTTAACTACCTTATTGTGGTCTAATTAAATAATATTCAGGAATGTAATCATTCTTCATTAATAATATGCCATGGTTTTCCATATCACTAAAAATTTCATATTAGCTAAAAGAATCTTCTTCATTTTGTCAATTTCTTCTTTTATATAATTTTTTTATTAATACATTTGAATGATATGGAGTAAAATTTTACATTTAATTCAGTCAAAAATAAAATTTTCAGTAACATGTCAAGGTGTGTGATATTATTGACGAAAATTGATTACATGACCGTTATTTGATTGAACAACTATAGAGTGGTTAAATGTCTTAAAATGCAAAGTAAAATGGTTAAATTATCTAATTTTGTAATTCAATAGTCAAACAGGAGAAAAAAAAGGTGACAACTACAGTGGTCGCATTGTCAGTCAAGCCAAAAAAATTTTATGCTAGTTAAAATTGAATATTCAACTCCAAACAAGAAATATTTTATAAAAGAAAATTAGTATATTTAGTTTTTAATATTTTTTATGAGTGTCTAATTCACTAACAAAATTTAGAACATCGAAATATCCAATGCAATATATACGATTAATGTAAAATTCTTCCATAAATATATGAGCATAATTTTAATCAAGAAGGACCATTTAATACTTGAAGAAAAATGAAATACCACATAATAAATTAGATATTGGTTATTTATCTCTCATTGATTTCCATAAAATACATTTCAAATATCTAAAGTACCACTTGTTATGTTTGGTATCTGGAAAATATATGACATGACAAAATATATTATGTAATAGACAAAAAATCATATAAAAATAAAATAGAGAGGCCAAACCTAGAAAAATGAACGTTGCATTGCAATCAAGGGACAAGTCAATGAAGAGGTATCAAATTAACTATTTGAAAATAAAACGCTACGAGGAATATGTTTTTAAATTTAAGGGTGAAATCTGAATTTCTTAAAAGTTCGAACATAAGGCTGCATTTGGACAGTGGTCCAACTTCAAAAAGTTAAAAAGTAAGATTTTTTCATTTTTCTGAAAACTTAGAAATGCATTTGGTTTGATTTTGTCTAAAAAAAATTTAGAAGTTTTTAATTGCATGAAATTACTAAATTATCTATTTCACACCAAATATTTACCAAATTACCAACACAATTTAGCCCTAAGTTATAATCAGTAGCCCTAAATTACTACACCTTCTTCAAAGACTCTGTGTCGTAGTCTTAAGACACTAAGAAAAAGAAAGGAACCAAGAAGATGTCTTGGGGGTCCCTATTGTCAAGTTGGAGATGGGAAAAGAAACATAAAGGGAAGAGAAGGGAACCTGTAAGCACAAGGAAAAGTCTTGTGAGAATTCTGAAGTGATTTGGCAATTAGTTGGGACAAATTATAACAGACGAATCATCAAACGACAAAGAAGGAAGAGGGGAAGAGAGAAAAAGCAATGGGGTAAGCTATAATTACCAAACAACCATAACTTAATCTTATCTACAATTGTACTCAGATTTGTTCATGGGATTGATCATTGACTACTTGGATTGTAATGTCATTGTTTGTAGACATTGGTTTGGTGTTGTTCTCCAAGGCTTGTTTATTTGTTTCCGGCAGATAACAAGAAGGATAGTCGGGTTGTGGAGTGAGATTTTCCCGACAAATGGGACAAGTCATCTGAGATTCGAGACAGACATCTATGTAATTAGAATGAAAAATGTGATCATATTTGGTAATTAAACGGATGGCTTCCTCATCCTCGAATTCGTAATAATTTGCACTCTGAAGTTCCTATTCTGATTTTGTGTTCTTTAACCTCCGCATAAGAGAAGGTTGGAAATATCTCAATCATGGAAGCTTCAAGTCCACAAGACCCAATGTTAACACATGATCTATGACATGAAGTATCCCTTTATGTCTATCTAATATTAAACATAAGACTGCATTCACAGTGACATACTGTAGCAAGTTACTCAAGAACGACCACCAAGAGTCATTTGTCTCCTTGTCGAAGCTAGCAAATCCCAAACATTCAACTTTGCAATTTGTAGACTTTGCTCACTTACACAGTGCATCCCAAACGGGGCCCTTGCACTCGCAAACCCTAAACTCAAGACCAATAGAAATTGCATGGAGACTAGCTGTTGTTTTCACATCATCCCTATTGGAAAATTTCATACCAACCTAGATTTCACAAGTGTTTCATGACCACATGTTAGATGCTCTAACAAGGTCCATGGGGTGCACAAGCATAAGAATTCTAGTTAATTGGTCTATTAAGGTCATCTGATACACTAGGTTCATGGTATCCAAGATCAAAATCGATCGAAACACAGAGTTCTGCCACAAGTAGAGCTGGAACGATTCCCTCATTTTTCTCATCTTCGCTACTATCATGTTCCTCTTCCACATTTTCATCAACAAAGTAAGGTGCACTAGCCCCGATCTCGTCCTCGATAACATCCTCGTCATTATCCATGAAGACTAATTTAGTTGCTCTAACCTGTTCATTCGATGGAACTTGACTTGAACTACCGCATTGAAAAGAGTTCCCAACACCAAAATAAGGATCCATACTATTCCTTTGATACTTCAAACAAGAGTAATAATGGTTTGGTTCTAAAGTCTAATAATTTTATGATTGGTGTTGATCGGAAGTTCCTATTCTGATTTTGTGTTCTTTAACCTCCGCATAAAAGAAGGTGGGAAATATCTCAATCACGGAAGCTTCAAGTCCACAAGACCCAGTGTTACCGCGTGATCTATAACATGAAGTATCCCTTTATGTCTATCTGATATCAAACATAAGACTGCATTCACAATGACATATTGCCACAAGTTACTCAAGAACGACCACCAAGAGTCATTTGTCTCCTTGTCGAAGCAAGCAAATCCCAAACATTCAACTTTGCAATTTGTAGACTATGCTCACTTACACAGTGCATCCCAAACGTCGCCTTGCACTCACGAACCCTAAACTCAAGACCAATAGAAAGGGCATGGAGACTAACTGCTGTTTTCACATCATCAATATGGGAAAATTTCATACCAACCCAAATTTCACAAGTGTTTCATGACCACATATTGATGCTCTAACTAGGTCCATGGGGTGCACAAGCATAAGAATTCTAGTTAATTGGTCTATTAAGGTAATTGGTTACACTAGGTTCATGGTAGCTAAGAGCAAACTCGATCGAAACACAGAGTTCTGCCACAAGTAGAGCTGGAACGATACCCTCTTTTTTCTTGTCTTCACTACTATCATGTTCCTTTGCCACATTTTCATCAACAGAGTGAGGTGCACTAGCCCTGATCTCGTCCTCGATAGCATCCTCGTCATTATCCATGAAGACTAATTTAGTTGCTCTAACTAGTTCATTCGATGGAACTTGACTTGAACTACCGCTTGAAAAGAGTTCCCAACACCAAAATAATTGTCCATATTGTTCCTTTGATACTTCAAACAAGAGTAATAATGGTTTGGTTCTAAAGTCTAATAATTTTATGATTGGTGTTGATTTTATGGTTTACATTAATGGTTTAAGTTTAATTAGAGATATAAGGTTTACGGTCAACCCCAAGTCAAACGAACTAAACCATAATTTCAAATATCTAAATCATAACCTATATCTAGAATTCCAAAACCATAAAAGCAATCTTAAACTATATCCAAAAATCTAAAACCATATGACACTATAATTTCTAAATCATAAATTATATCCAAAAATCTAAAACCATATGCTCAAATATCTAATCATAACCTATATCCAAACATCCAAACCATAATCATTAATCAATAAAACCTATGAATAAAACAAATAAACTAAAATATAACATTTGTCGCATTAAATTAAAAAATTAATATAGCATGTAATTCACGCAACATATGAACAAAACGAAAAAATAACAAAAAACATAACATCGATTGCATTAAATAAAAAAATTTAACTAGACATTATAATTTAGAAAACAAATATATGAATAAAAAAATTATAAAATTATAAAATTAATTGCATTAAATAAAAAAATACACAATATACTACTTTCTTAACACCCCTCCCAAAAAAAGTAACATGATAATAAAAGAAAATATATATTAAAAACAAATAAACTAAAATAATAATATAAAATTACTTGAATTGAGTAAAAATTAACATGAAAAAAAGAATATAACTACATTAATAACTAAAAACAAAACATGCTTATGGTGGAGATTATATAAATAAAAAAATAAACTAAAATAGTAATATAACTTATATTGTGATTAAAAAAAAAAACATAAAATAAAATTTACAGTATACCACTTTCTTTAAAAAAAACAAAAAACAAAAACTAACACTGTAATCAAAGATAACATCAAATAATACAAACTGACTAACGTAATAACATAAAAATAGAATATACTGAATTCTTTTTTTAAAAAAAAATTGTCCTAACAGGCTACAAAAATTATTTTGTGACAAGAATACCTAAAAAAACAATTTTATGTTATAGAATTAATTAATAATAAAACAATATAATTAATTATATAAGAATTAAACATTAAATATTAAATAATTTTTATACTATAAGGATTAATTAAATATTAAACATAAAATATTAATTAATACTAATTCTATCCGAAATTGAATGTCTCAATTTGACTTGCAAGCATTTTAATAAAAATATTTGATTTAGTTCATTAACAAATTGCATTATCAATTTTCTTAATAAAATTTTTACCAATTTAGGAAATGGAACATTCAATTTCGGACAATCCAAAATGAAATATGGGACATTCATTTCCTGATGGAAAGAGTATACTTTTTTGAGATAGAATTTCAAAATCGTATTCAAAAATAAAATTAGAATTTTATTATAATGATTTTAAACTGGGTTTTTTAATGCCAAAACCTATCCGAACGTTTTTTTTTTTTTTTTGGAAAAAAGACCCTAACTAAATAAAAATGAAATAATTTTTTTGCCAAAGATAAACCCTAACCAGTAATTGAATATACCCCAATTATCCAAATTGCTCCCCTCCGCCAAACAGAAGCCCTGACTCTTTTTTTTCTACTGTAAACCCTAAACCCTAACCCCTATTCTTACTATTTAAAAAGAAACATCAAACATAAACCACAACTACAAAAGCTATAAAAACTCAAATGTAACACAAATATCACGTACATATTAGACAAAGAATAATAAATATGTAATAATGAAAATTATACTAACTTGATTGAAGAGTACTTTGAAGATGTTAACTAGGAAAAAAAACGTACGTGGCAACAAACTCCAAAAAACTGGACATAAATGATGACAACGATGATGCAGCAGCAGCATTCACCGGCAAGAAAGGATGGCAGCCTGCAAGGGAAAAAAAAAATGTAAGCTGATTTAAAAAGGAAAAAAAAAAACACATGAAACCCTTTGATGGAGATGGCATACCAAAGATTTCTCAAAGACCAATAATTCACCACAATTGATGATTTGATTTGGTCAAAAACGAGAAGATGAATTGGAATTTGAGACTCCAAATATTATTGAAAGATGATTTTCAAATTGATAAAATATTATTTTATATCGAAGAAAGTTTGAATATCGAATTTAAAGCGAAACAGAATAAAAACGGACAAAAGATGGGTAAAGCAGCTTTGACTGGTGCACCAACTGATTTGTTAACTGGCATCGGTCAACCAACGGGTTCAGTCACTGGAGCCGATCAAACAACCTAGGGGCACCGGTCAAGTCCCGGTGTCTTGTTTCAAATTTGCCAGCGAAGTTCGGTTCTCTTTCGGACGTGGTCATGGGTGCCCGTCAATCAACAATGCACCCATAAATTCAACCAGTTCGAGTTCAAATGTTTCACTGGCGCCGGTCAGCTCAAAACACGGTCGCCAGTCTCTTGTTATCAGTCGCCGGTTGGAGATTTCAAATGCAGCACGGGTTTGTCATCATCTTGCAAGTCATTTTTGATCAATTGTGGCCAAATCATTCAGTCAAGTCAAATTTGACTTTGACTTGAAGTTTAGTTATTTTAGAAGTTAGCCCACAACTTAATAATTTTCAATTAGGTCCTTTAGTTTATTTGTTTCCTATTTTAATTAGAATAGCTACTTTAAAGTATTTTAATTAAATACTTTGATAATAGTTCAATTCAATTAGGGTTTTGTAATAGTTATAAATAGGGTTTTCTTGTTTTATTTTAAACAGTGAAGTTTATTCAATATAATTTGAGATTTGAGAGTATTCTCTATCTTCTTTAGTTTTTCATTGAACTCTTGACTTATTAAGCAATTTAGCTTGGATTCTTTGTGGCTTCACCCTTTTGGAGACATTGGTTCATGCTTGAGAAACAATGTCGGGTCAATATACGTTCAAACATCAAAACCTAGTAAACATCTGGAACAAAGTTTCATACTTTTGTCGGGTCTAATTAATTAAGAGTTAAGTTTGCATAACCCTTACTTGATCGAAGAAGAACAAGAGCAATGGAAAGGCGGAGAACATAAATGCATAGAGAGAGACAAGGAGAGATAGAAAAGACAAAGAGAGATGAAGCGAGGAAAAAGGAAAGGTTTTAAAGAGGGGAAGGGAGATGAGAGAGAAGCTGCTTAGGTAGAGGGAATAACTTCCCTCTGCATGGATTGGACACTACCTTCATAGGGGAGACAAAACTTTAACCTAAGTAGCCATCTCGGGAAGCAATTTGCCCTTACTGTTTGAAAAGGGTGCCTCAGGGATCACTTGATTCTTGATTCTCTCTTTTAGATAGAGTCAAGAGTGATTGCTACTTGAGGTGGCGACTTGGGTATGATTTGTTTCAAAATGCCATGTGGAAGTGTGATTTGGCCAAATCCCATGTTTACGTGGTGATTTGATCCCAAATCACGTTAGGAGACAAAGACACATCCCATAAATTTTCGATCCAAAATTCTGCATGCCATTATTTTCCAAATCCATGTCCCACCCTTTCCATGGCAAAAACCAAAAAATAGACTAAATAAATGACTTTTTAATTACTTTTTTGTTTTTAAAATCCCAAAATGGCTGTCCAAATGAACCCTTTTCCGCCATTTAAAATACAAATAGAAGTCGATGTCGAAAGTTAGAGAATAGCAGGCCAGATGGAAGGAGGCCCAAACTATAAATGAAGGCTCATTTCAGTTTTTGCTGTACTCGGGTTGGGCTTTACCCTTAACTGGTTTCTTCTCGATTTTTGTTTAGCCTATGAAATTCACCAATTTCTCTATTTTTGGGCTTTACATGAAATCTCTTTTCATTGTACAAAAATTAGAAAATATGTTCTTTTGTTGGAGTTAATATTCTTGATATTATTAGTTAGTACGCTTATTAGTAGAACTCATGTGTTAAGAAAATATGGTTCATTTAATGCGATTATTAATAACTTATTATAAATATGAATCCTCTGGAAAAAATAAAAAATAAAAAGAAGAAGCAAAATAACCTATTAGTCCCTTAACATTTTTTTGTTTAGGATATAATGATCCATTTTTATTATTTTTAACATTTAGGTCCTTTACAATTTTATTGGAATGCATTTTAGTTACATTTATCGAAAAACATATTGTTTAGACAAGGATTTCCTAAGGTATAAGATTTAAGTCATTCCTTTAGGGACATCAAAATGGATAAAGTGGTGAGTACACAGACTATAGGTCTCAAATTTGAATCCCACTAACACCCTTTTTGAATTTATCGAGGTACGTGCAAACAAGTGTAGCCCAACTACTTTGTTATTAATATCGGATGAGTTCAAAATGAAATATTCAATTCAGGCGAGAGTATAATATAAGGAAAGGACAAAGTATGAAACTAACTGAAGTTAATCAAATGGTCCTCAGTCTCAAAAAACAAAAAACCTTAGTAGAGATAGAGGAGACAACATCAACTTTTCCTCTATATGGAATACCAAAGAATTGCCCCATAAAAGATACAATATTTCTTGTGAGCATCTTACTATATTATTATAAACAATTGCCGGACCACCTCCCCGCTGGGTTGGCCAAAAGTCCATCCCTGTGAAGTCTCATTCTCTACTGAATTTCTCATGAAGCTGTGCATGAAATGGAACCAATATTATATAAATATATATACGGATTTGCTAATACGAGCTCCGAAGCGTGTCTTAATGGGCACTCCAACCGTTAGCAAATCCATATATATATATATATATATATATATATATATATATATATATATATGCACACACATTGTTGTTGCTTTCTCTGCCAACCAGCACCTACTCTGGACCAAAGAATTTAAAGGGCTACAGCCGCTGTTGCTGTAGCCATGGTGAAATTCTGAATTCACACTATATATACATATAAATTATATATACTACTGAAGAAGACAGAAGAATAAGTTTGCACGAGTGATCTGGTAATTTCCCTATCACAAATAGGGAGATGGGGCGTGGGGGAATTTAATTGCATGGTTTCTTGAATAATCGAAGTAGTCACATGGATGCATGTGGAAGTGTTTTTAGTGTGTGCTGTACAAAAGGGCTGGAAAAGAAAATTAAAACTACTTGAAAAATTTTGTTCCGGTTAGGCTAATATCATGTTTTGAAGAACCATTTTTGCAGTCCGAAATGAGAATCTAGGGTCCCTCTCTATGGCCCTTTAATTTTCTTGTTGGTTGATCATACTTAAAAAAGTTAAATGTATAGCCACCGTTTAGGTCAGCTACATGTCACTAGAGTACTCCAATTCATTTGAGGTAGGCTGCCATTCTTAATTTTCTTAGTATATAGATATTTTAAAACAGTGATATACTTAGATACGTTATCAATAGGATCTCTAATCAAATATAAATAGATTGATAATAAATGGTAGTACTTGAAATTGAAAGACAAGAATTTGAGATATATATGACGAGGGTAAATGGGGATCACGGTTAAATCTGATGGAATGGATGTATAAAGTAAGAAGAGGGGTGGACGTAAAACCAAAATATTTTATATCTGTGAAGATGAACCTGATTGCTAATTTAGCTATATATGCATCCATCCATCTCCAAAAAATAAAAAATATCAATACCCTTTTATTGAAGCTTTGTCGTATCTAATTCTTAAATCTGTACCATACAAAAAACTATAGGGAAAAGTCAAAATAAACTCAATTTATTTGTTAGAATTTGTATACTTTTAGCCTATGTTGGATAAAAACAGGTATAACAATACAAGAAGCACTAGTTCTAGTGCTGACATGACAAGGACTAGGAATGAAATTAAAAGGCATAAAGCATATCAAATTTGACTGATCAATATTATATAAGTTTGAATTTTGTTGCTCAAAAAGAAGATCGACAAATTAACAAAGAAGATTGGCATTTTGTGTTAAGGAACTCCGTGGCATGGTTATTTAGCATACAAGTCATTGAATTCTTGATATGGGACCGAAGTTGACTCTCACAAAAAAAATAAAGGGAAAAAAAAAATCAATTGAAAAATTGCAGGGGTGGCAGTGAAACAGTATGGCATTGCAGAAATCGCCAAAAAAATATGAGGAAGCAAAGATTGCTATTTTGCCATTTCCTTACCAATTATTGGTGCCTCAAACGTGGATGCTTTGATGGCTTGGAAAAGGACCTCTTTCATACTCAAAATATTACCATTTAACAAGGGTACAGTTATTAAATTTGAGATTTACGATATTTGGTAAATGTTCAGTCTCTCAATATAACAAAAATATATAAATTATAGAATATGCACCATCAAACTATGGTCCAAGAAAGAGACACTAATCTATCTAAAACTTGATGTATAAGATACCTCCCATCTTTTGTTTGTTGGCCTATTTTCCAAGATTCAGAAACCATGATTTCTTGATTTCTTAATCACAAGCGAGACTGTTTTACCACTTATTTGAAAGTAAAGTAAGATAGTAAAGTTTTGGTAAAAGGTAGTACTCCTATATTGGAGATGATCCGGTTGTCTGTACCGGGCAAGTCTTGGAAATAAAGAGAAGGCTCTCTCAGTAGGAGCACAAGAAAAAGTCACATGGAACCATGTGAGCATTGGTGGGAAACCAAATCAAGAGTGCACACATCTTTTGTTCTGGTGAGACTCGGAAAAAGAAGCCTCTACAATATATACCCGCAAACATTAATGCATAATATTGTGGTCCTGGCTAGCTCCTTCATCAATTTCCTTTTCATCCATGGTGAACTCATTAAAGTTCCAGATCCCTCGAAATGGATGGCGATATCGGCCAATGCTCTCTCTGGCCATCTTTCATTGAATAAATCATATAATTCCACGTGTTAATGCTAGCAAATCATGAAAATGTTTTGAAAATGAGTTAAATTTTCATTCTTCCACCTTAATTCAAAAGAACCAATTCTTTATCTATCAATGTTGCAATCATTCTAATCGAATCGAGTAGAGTCGAGTTCAATTTATCTGTTACTCTAAAGGGTGGGAGTGATTGTAGACCATAGATAAAATTTGGTGATGAAGCAATAAACATGGACCAGAGAAAGTTCATTAAACAATTGAATGGTATTGAAAAAAGCTAAAGCACATCACATAATCAAAAGAGAAACATTTGAATTCTTTTCACAAAGCCCACATGTGCCCATAGGTTGGGTGGGGGCTATGCTCATTGCCTCTTTAAAATGCAGCACATGCGTTGCGCCTGTTCCTTATTAGACTTTCTTTGGCGCATTCGCGGACTCCATCTGGCCCCCGGTCCGTCGGCTGTGAGTCTCATGTTAGGTCTCTATACCCCCGCACCCCGATCCCACTTTCCACTAACCCTCGTCTTACTTGACTCATAAATTTTATTAAATTTAAAATTTTCTTAAGATATTTAAAAAATCATAATCTCTTCATTATAAATTAAATGTCCTTATTTTTATTTTGAACTGTTCAAAAAATGAATGTCTCGTTTTCTATATGGTTAAAATTTTGTTAACAAATCAATATGATTAAGTTTAAAATAAACTAAATCAAATCATTTTTCTTAAAATTTGTACAAGTTAAAATCAGACATTCAATTTTGGACACTTTTCTTTTCTTTTTCTCCAAAATCACATCTCATTTCTTTGATATAAATATACACGCACAAGTGTTTTGGTGGACACTTAATCTCATTCTATAATGAGTTTTAGTGTATATTTATATAAAGCTAATCATATAAATTATATATAGTAATCCACTATAAAGTAAATTCTATTACTCACCATAATATATATCTATACATATATATATAGAGAGAGAGAGAGGTGGGCGGGGAGAATGCTATAAAATGCACCATTAAATTTCTAATGGTCAATATTTTAAAATGAAAAATCTTCAATAAAAAAATTATTTTTTGTAAATATATTTTATATATTATATCCTGAAAGAATAAACTAAACTCTAGGGTTAATGAATTAAATTTATTAATTTTTT